>JAODPA010043256.1:0-11888 GCA_025585075.1 Nepenthes mirabilis | reverse complement strand
TGTATAAGTTTTTTGGATAATTAATTATTGTATAAGTTATATTTTAGGTTTTAGATATTTATAGTATAAAAACAATCAAGTGTAACATTTTGGATAAAAACTACGAGCAGTTGGCGAGCCGGCAGAGCGTACTAATTTTCCAAACTCGAGAGAAAAGCAACAGCGAGCCCTTATTAATATGACATCTTAAGCTAAAATAGTTTTCTAACAACTACCAAAAACTACTTTTACTAAACTATTTCTTTTCTCTAATCTTAGTGATGCATCCTTAGTTCTCGAGTTGTTGTACAAATTAGAGAGCCACCCAATCTTTAGCTGCATGTCGAATTAGAGTGAGTCCGCTCTATGTCTCCGTTAACTTGAAATTTACGCATCATAAACTACAAATAAGATGTCAGAGGATTGATATAACTCACTCTCTAATTTATCCTCCAATACTTAAATCAGAAATCCTTTACAAGAAATAAAAAGATGTGATGAGAATACTAGATAATATAGAATTGTACATGAGTAGGAGATGTGAGAGGAGGACTTGTTCCTGTAAGTGCACCCAACAAGGGGCGGCTTAGAGAAAAAGGGTGTAGACTATGTGATGAATCAGGTTATTTTTCGTAAATAACCTCCATCAATAAACACATGAATAAAAACCCATAATTAATATTATGGATTTCTGCAGAAAATTTAGGTAGAGTAGAGTTCCGTTTGTAATTCGAACGTTTGTCAAAATACAAACACCTGTAAACAATTCTGTAAAATAATCCACAATAACTCCACAACACCAAACAACTCAATTATCCACAGGATCTCCAAATGCCATGATACCTCCAGTGGCACTGACGTTATATCTCAGATATAACATTGGCTAGAAAGGATGTCAACTAAAAGAAATTTCAAATATTACCACAATAAGTAACCTGTGGAAGCATGATAACCATAATACACAAGAACCCAAACTATTCATCCACATCCACATATACATACATAAAATAATATATGGTTAAGATTCTCAAAATAAAATACAATTTTCTATTTCATACATAATCAAACTAAGTCCTCAAACTCCGCACAGGAAATTAGGTCGCCTATCTCACCCCTACAGCTTACTCAGTATCGTCAAGTATCAAAACATTCTCATTTGTAAGGAGAAATAGCAATGTTGAGCGTACAGTTCAAAAATGTAATCATACATCACTAACAAAAGACAGATAAACAGTGAAATGATAAACGGATGTCGAAAATATATAATTTCAATAAAAAGGAAATATGAGAGAAAAGGGGACATCTAGGATCACCCGGGTCACATGTTTACACTAGATACATTTTATTAATTTTCCCTAGTTTCATTAATCTTTGCGAACCTGGGGCCAGTAGGTCGTACTAGCCAATGATGTGAGAGAACGAGAAAAGGAATATGTTCGCTACACATTCTAAAGCACATGGGTACAGTTTAGGCCTACAGCACTCGGCCGTCCGCTACATTTTAGGCCTGCAGTACTCGGCCATCACGTTTCGCCCCATATCCTCCGGGGACCAGGACAATCATGGTTCTTCCACATTAGTATTCTAAGGAGTAACACGAACATCACCGGCCCCCATGAGAGGCCGAAGTATTTCTTGGGTTCCCACCATGATGTACGTGGTAAGTTAGAGAGTACCACCTCTATGAACCATGGTCCTAGTTTTAAGATTAATATTTCCTTGATGGAGGATCCACCACATTTTCATTTATATTTTCCAATCAGGTGATCATATTCCTATCACATATCTCCATTCAGAAGATCAAATCTATCATATAGTACATTGTGAATTTTCCTCCACTTACTTGCTCTGTTTATCTATTTCTTTTGGACTTAAGTTTTTTCTTGAGTCAATTTGAACTTACGAATATCAGAATACATAGGAAGGATTAGAATGTTTTACCACATCCTGCAAATATTCATCTTAGGGTCCTCCAAACTCATGGTGCTTGCAAACAGAGCTTATACATATATTCCAAAGCTTGCATTTATACTTAAACAATTAAATATGAATTTCATAACAATTAAATGAAATGGAAACATATGCAAATTTCCCATTTGATCTTAGATGACCAGTTACAGGGGACTTTTAGAGCTTTCGGATTTGCGAACAGGCCTATTCTTGTGAAATCGGACGTCTGATCGATATATATATATAATTGGGACGTGGTGATTCATATTTTGAGGTCGATTCAATATAATAAGAAGGTGGAAGCATGTAAATTTCTCATTTATTTTTAGATGAATAGTACAATACACATTTAACGCTTTTAGACGCCGCGAATGGGTCGAAACTTGTGAGATCGATTGTACGGGTGATATATATACGTAATTGGAATGTGGTGATTCACATTTTAGGATCAATTTAACAAAATAGGAAGAAAAAATGGGAAACCCCTGAATTCACGTGGGTCAGGGTTTGGCGGAACGCAACCGAACGAATCGGTGAATAAATCAGACAATAAACTACATATTCCTTGGTCACAAGGCACGGGTCACATGTTTTTCATGGTTTGGGTATGTAAAAACGAAAATACTCGATAAAAAATGAATAGAAATTGAAAAAGAATAGTTAGTGAGTATGAGAATACTTGCTTTGACGTGTACTACCACTTTTACAACTAACTCTCGGATGGATTCGAACTCCACGGCCTCGATCTCCTCCTTTCTCTCTCTTATTCGTCGCTCTCTCTCTCTCTAGAAAGGGTTTGGGTAGCCGAAAAAATAAAATTTGCGAAGTAGCATGGGGCTTTGAAATGGCCTGGCGCTCGAGCACTAGGCGAGCGTACAGCGAGCACAGCTTCACTGCTTGGGCCTCGCTCGAGCGTCAGAAAGCATGCGACGAGCGCTGCTAATCTAGATTCTGCGCTCGCCGTAAGGTCGAGCCCACACAGGGTGCAGGTCAGGCCTGCAGCAAGCCTACTTCACGTTTTCGCCATTCGGAACCCATTTTGACCATTCTAACCCAATCTTTTACATCCTTAGACTCTACATTTGATTATATAATCTTAATAAGTCATGATTATCATAATTTAAAATCTAAAATCTTATTTACGAATTAACATTTCCTGTCTTACATTTTCCGTTTCCGATTTACCAAATCCGGTTCTTTGAATTTTTTAATCCGATTCCTCACGTACCTTTTGACCATAATTTACCTATTTTAACTTAATTACCTCATAATTATTATATTCTTAACCTGGAACCTCACAACTCTCCCTCACTTATAAAAATTTTGTCCTCTAAAATTTGACAAACCTCAAAATTTACAATTAGGAAAAATCTTTTCAGAATTCATTCTTCACAATCCTACGTCACATCCTTGATCAAATGACTTATCCTCAGGGGCCTTTATCGCAAGACGAATTTTCTAATCTCCAAAATGGCTTAACCCAAACACTTATTGATTTTCACAGCCATCGATACAAGGAAGACTTCATAACAATCCCCAAAATTCCAAAAGCGATCCAAAATAATGCTGGCCATTCCTCTAACTTAATATGATACTTCAAGCGAACCAATGAACTTCCACTTCAATTCATTCCAAGTCTCGAAAAGGATTTGATCACGTGGAACCTCAACCTCATCCTAAAATCTCTGGGCCATGGGCCCATAACGCTTCCACTGCACTACTCTAATTATTTATCTAATTACAAATTATCCAATTGTAATTCCTTAGCACAATTAATTTAACTTGACCCCCAAATTTCTTGGTCTAGCTAGGGTAAGATTTTAGCATAAACCTCAGATTGTAATCAAACCTCAAGGTTGAAATACTTCATATCCTTATTATTGTATTGGTATGTTATCAAATCGACATTTTTCTAAAATATACAATCCATACAAAATACTTAAATTATACAATATCCATAATTAGAACAATTTCCAAGATATCTACACCATAAAGACAAAACCCACCATTCTTAAATTATAGCCAAATTAGATACTACAATTGCAATAATCGCCCAAAAATTCGATATAGCCTCAAATCACCACCTTGGTCATTAGAATATAACTATACAACAAACTTATTATCCCGAGAGCATACTAACAAGTCAACATATCTGACCTGCACACACTACCTAACTCCGAGATAAATGGAACGTCATCGGAAGCTAATGCACAATTATTCCAACCACCAAAATCCTTACCCATGTCACATCCTCTACATGACATGACTATTCAGACCTCTAGGATTAGCTAGATGGTAACTACATTCATAAGCAAACCTATAGACCTTCAAAGCAACGATCCTCAATTGCTATCTTCGAATCATAGTTAGAATAATCTTGATCATGGGTTTCTCCCCCACTTATCAAGAGGGTATTCGTCCACAAATAATGTAGGAAAGGCATAAATTCTAAATATTTCCTTTAAGGCAATACGCATTTCTACAATACCCTTGGTCCATTGGGAATTAGCCCAAATAACACAGTTAACAATTATCATTCCAACCAAAAAGGTTATTTCCACATATTTTACTTCTGATTATACCAATCGCTTTCAAGTCTAGGCTCCACAAACATTGCAGAACCTTAAAGGACTCCTAAAGAATATCTTATCTAACACAACTAAGCCCAAAGAAATTATACACCTATGTGACCTTATTCCAACTTCCCTAGGTAAACTATCGTTCAAACCCCTACAGGATCACATTCGTGCTACCGAAGAAGCTGCATACCCGATACGATATCTTCTCTTACCAAAACCCACATTTTGACCTCAACCGAACACACGACTAATAGCCTTCTTATTTCATGACATAGCCCACAACTAAAGGTCACACTTCCTATGATTCATTGAGTTCATCGACGAGGCTATCACAATACTGACCCAATTATGGCGGAAAGATCTAGCCCATACAATTCATAAGCATGCCAATGAATTTACAAACCAAATTAGTATCATCGAAACTTGCAACGGCCCCATCTTATCTCGATGGTTGCCACAGGAACAGTTCTCAATCGTTCACAATTAACAACGCTAAGGGCAAAAGTCGATCATAGAAATCATCAAACCCTTACAAAAGATGAGACGATTCAGCTACAAGGTCCTTAAAGATCGACGTTGATATCGATAATCTTAATCTACTGATCCAAGATCAACCAATCTAATATTAAGCATCCTCGAATGTTTATGCAATCAAAAACCACGAGATGACTTCTAAATGTGGCATCATTATTAGACAAACCTAGCATAGATCTCTTAAAACACGACCTATAGGTAAAACAATAATAATTTATTGATACCTTAACTAACTCAAGTTCATACCCAAAATTGCACAATTCAATTGTAAGACATAATGTGCTTACCAAACCAATTCTTATCGACTTGAGGACCTACCGACCAAATCATCTTTAATGTCACATCAAGATTGGCACCATAAAATAAATCATATTAACCCAACCAATCATATCTATGGACCTAAAATGTCATAGATCTCTATGCTGCTATTGCAAAGCTTAGATCCTTCAATTACTCATAACTTGAAAACACAATGAAAACATAGGCTCGGAATTCCCAAAACAATACCAGGCTACAATATCAAATCCAAGAGCCTTACCTTTTATCACAACGGGCGACACTTAACACCTTGTGTTAATACCTTAGAATCCCGATTCAAAACACTGGACATCTTCACCGTCCAACCATGGATAAGGACATTCCTCAATCTTACGATCAAATTGACTACAATCAGAATCATACTTCTTAACTTGTCGAGAAGAATACCTATCAATTAAAGAACACCAATGCAGATATCCTACAATACTTCTTATCTTCCCGAGTATTAGGCTACCACAAATACCATTTCAATACTTATGATCCACATCTCAACTTCCACAGAATTCGAGTCACTAAAAATTCAAACACTTAATCGTCATTATACTGATCACAATTTACCATTCTTGGATTTACAAACACCAGAATTGAGTACGAGTCATCCAAACCTTAAGCTCACGGTTTTGCCTTATCCATTTCACTTACCATGCTATCTAAGTACTCCTAATCCTAATCCTCAAACCAAAATCAACCCAAGTTAATTCTTAAGGTATTCTCCTTCAACATCCCATCTCCTGGTTCTCATCCGAACAAGCCCTTCTAAGACTTTTAAATCTCGTCATTCGATTCAACAGATTTAGATGTCCAACTTTGCTATCATGTGGTTGACCACTTACATGTCTCGGCCCTTGCCAAGGCCACCCGATCGGCTACGGATATCCTTTCTGGGACAAAACAATATGTATTAGCTCACCACTTAGACACTAACTAGGACAGTGAGAGCTAGACTAGCCCACTTATCCACTGACTTTTAACTTAGTTCTAACCTAAGTTAATCAACTTATCTTAACAAAAGCACTAACTTAGGGTACCGCAGCCTAGCAACCACTCAGAACTACTAATTCTAGCTTAATCTTAGCCTAAGCCATATAAATTAGAGCAACTAGAACTACTCGACCTATCTTAGCCATCCTATGCCTTTGACTACTTGGTTCAATCTATATTACTTTAGTCTAAGTTTTCGCATACGATTCAAATCAATCCAAATGCATCCCTTTCTCTGATACTAAATGTGATGGATTAAGTTATTTTTCGTGAATAACCTCCGTCAATAAACTTATGAATAAAACCCATAATTAATATTATGAATTTTTATAGAAAATTTAGGCAGAATTTTGTTTGTAGTTCAGACATTTGCCAAAATACAAATACCTGTAAATAACCCTGTACAATAATCCACAATAACTCCACAACACCAGAGAACTCAATTATCCATAGGAACTTGAACTTCAATGACACCACAGGTGACACCGACATTATATCTTAGATATAATGTCGGCTATAACGGATGCCAACCAAAAGAAACTCCAAACATTACCACAATAAGTAACATACGGAAGCATGATAACCATAATACACAAGAACCCAAACTATTCATCCACATCCACATATACATACATAACATAATATATGGTTAAGATTCTCAAAATAAAATACAATTTTCTATTTCATACATAATCAAACTAAGTCCTCAAACTTTGCACAGGAAATCAGGTCGCTTAACTCGCCCCTACAGCTTACTCAATCTCGTCGGGTATTAAAGAATTCTCATCTGCAAGGAAAAATAATAAGGATGAGTATACAACTCAATAAATGTAATCATACATCACTAACAAAAGACAAATAAATAGTGAAATGATAAACGGAGGTAGAAAATATATAATTTCAATAAAAAGGAAACATGAGAGAAAAGGAGACATCTGGGATTACCTGGGTCACTTGTTTACACTAGATAGATTTTATTCATTTTTACTATTTTCATTGATCTTTGCGGACCCGGGGCCAGTATGTCATACTAGCCAATGATGTAAGAGAATGAGAAAGGAATGTGTTCGCTGCACATTCTAAAGCACACTGCTATATTTTAGGCCTGCAGCACTCGACCATCGGTTACATTTTAAGCCTGTAATACTCGGCTATCACGATTTGCCCCATATCCCCCGGGGACCATGGCAATCATCGTTCTTCCATACTAGTATTCTAAGGCATACCACGAATATCACCCGCCCCCATGAGTGGTCGAAGTATTCCTTGGGTTTTCACTGTAATGTATGTGGCAAGCCAGAAGGTACCACCCTTATGAACCATGGTCCTAATTTCAAAATTAATCTTTCCTTGAGGGAGGATCCACCATATTTTTATTTACATTCGCCAATTGGGAGATCACATTCCCATCACATATCTCCATTCGGGATATCAAATCAATCATATTATACATTGTGAATTTTTCTCCATTTATTTGCTCCGTTCATCTCTTTCTTTTGGACTTAAGTCTTTTCTTGAATCAATTTGAATGTACGGATATCACAATAAATAGGAAGGATTAGAAGTTCTTGCCACATCCTACAAATATTCACCTTAGGGTCCTCCGGACTCATGGCTCTTGCAAATGGAGCTTATATGCATATTCCGAAGCTTGCATTTATACTTAAACAATTAAATATGAATTTTAAAACAATTAAATAGAATGGAAACATATGCAAATTTTCCATTTGATCTCGGATGAATAGTAACATGGGCTTTTAGAACTTCCGGACGCTGTGAACGGGCCGATTCTTGTGAAATCAGACGTTCGATCGATTTATATGCATAATTGGAATATAGTGATTCATATTTTGAGGTCGATTCAATATAATATGAAAGTGGAAGTATAAAAATTTTCCATTTATTTTCAGATGAACAGTAACATTACACATTTAACACTTTCGGACGCTACGAATGGGTCGAAACTTGTAAGAGCGATCGTACGGCCAATATATATACGTAATTGGGACATAGTGATTCACATTTTGGGGTCAATTTAACAAAATACGGAGGAAAAATGGGAAACCCCCAAATTCACGTTGGTTAGAGTTTGGTGAAACCCAATTGAACGAATCAGTGAGCAAATCGGATAATAAACTATATATTCCTTGGTCACAAGGCATGGGTCACATGTTTTTTATAGTTTGGGAGGATATTGAGACAAAAATACCCAATAAAAATGAATAAAAATCGAAAGAGAATAGTTAGTGAGTATGAGAACACTTACCTCGATGCGCACTACTACTTTTATAACTAGCCCTCGGACGGATTCAGACTCCACGGTCTCGATCTCCACCTTTCTCTCTCTTATTCATTGCTCTCTCTCTCTCTAGATAGGGTTTGGGCAGCCAAAAAAATAAAAATCGTGAAGCAACATGGGGCTTTAAAACAGCCTAGCGCTCGAGCACCAGGCGAGCGTGCAGCGAGCGCAGCCTCACTGCCCAGGCCACGTTTGAGCACGCAGAGAGCGTGTGGCGAGTGCTGCTAATCTAGATTTTGCGTTCGCCGTGGGCTTGAGTCCACGGAGGGCATGAGTAGGCCTGCAACAAGCCTATTTCGCATTTTTACCGTTTGGAAACCGTTTTGATCATTCTAACTCAATCTTTCACATCCTTAGACCTTACTTTTGATTATATAACCTTAAAAAGTTATGATTATCATAATTTAAAATCCAAAATCTTATTTATGAATTAACATTTCATGACTTATAATTTATGTTCCTGATTTACCAATTTTGGTTCTTTGAGCTTTTCAATCTGATTTTTTCTATACTTTTTGACCATAATTTACCTATTTTAACTTAATTACCTCCTAATTATTATATTCTCAGTTCGAAACCTCACAAGCTCCCTTCTGGTTGCATGCGGTCGATGACTTACTAGGGTTACACTCGATGAGTAGCTCACTATGGACGCACTTAGTAAGAAGTAGCTCACCATGAATACACTTATAGGGGTGGCTCACTGTAAATGCACTTGATAGGGAGTAGCTCACTATGGATGCACTCAATAAGGAGTGGCTTATTAAGAATGTACTCAATAGGGAATGGCTCACATAGATGCATTCGATAGAAGGTAGCTCACTAGGAATACACTTGACAGGGAGTGGCTCATTATGGATGTTCTCAATAGAAAGTGGCTCAATATAGATGTACTCGATAGGAAGTATCTCACTAGAGATATACTCGATAGAGAGTGGCTCATTAGAGATGCACTCAGTAAGGAGTGGCTCAGCATAGATGAGAAAAAGGTGTGCAAGGAAAGAAAGTTTGGATCTTACTTGGCTCTAGAGTTTTGTTCGTGGGTGGTTTTTCAACTGGGAGTTGCGCCTTATTGGGGCGACTTAGACATGCGTCCGAGCAAAATGTGGCTTAGAGGGGGAGAACTAAACTACTTTAATGGGCTGGCATCCTGGTCACCTAAGTGGAGAGTTAGCTCTTAGATAGCGGGCTCCTAACTTTGGGATGGAGGGCTGGCTCTAGATGGAGGGCTCTGGCTCCAGAACGGAGGACTCCTGACTCCCAAATAGAGAGCTGGCTCATGGACAAAAGATGCTTGGCTCCGGGATGGAAGGCTGACTCTTAGACGAGAGCTCCTAACTCCAGGATGGAAGGCTAACTTTGAAACAGAGGGCTCCTGGCTCCCGAATGAAGGACTAGCTCCGGGATGGAGGACTCTTGGCTCCGAAATGGAGTGCGCATGGCTCCGGGATAGAAGGATAACTTTTGGACGAATGGCTTCTAACTCTAGGAAGAAGGGCTCCTGGTTTGGGATGAAAGGATCCTGGCTTTGGGATGAAAGGATCCTGGCTCCAGAACAGAGGACTCCTAGATCCCGGATGGAAGGCTGGCTCCTTGATGGAGCACTCTTGGCTTCGGAACGAAGTGCTCCTAGTTTTGGGACGAAGGGCTAACTCTTGGATGAAGGGATCCTATCTCTGAGATAAAGGGCTCTTAGCTTCAGGATGGAGTAATGGCTCCTGGAGGAAGCGCTCCTAGCTCCGGGTCGGAGGGCTCTTGGCTCCCAAACGAAGGGTTGGATCCCAGACGGAGGACTCTTGCCTCTGGGTTAGAGGGCTCCTAGCTCCCGGATGGAGGGCTGGATCCTAGATAGAGGACTCCTGGCACCGAGATAGAGGGCTCATGGCTCCCGGAAGGAGAGCTCCTAACTCTAGGACGAAGACCTAATTCTTGGACAAAGGGCTCCTAACTTCGGGATGGAGTGCTGACTCCAGGATGGAGGACTCCTGGTTTCCGGATGGAGGGTTAGCTCTTGGATGGAGGACTCTTGGTTCAAAAACAGAATACTCCTAACTCCTAAACAGAGGGCTAATTCTTAGACGAATGGTTCCTAATTTTGAGACGGGGGGTTAGTTCTTAGACGGAGGATTTTGAGACGGGGGGTTAGTTCTTAGACGGAGGGCTTCTAGCTCCAAGATAAAGAGTTGGCTCCTAGCTCCAGGACGAAGGGCTCATAGCCCTCGGATGAAGGGTTGGCTTTCAGACGAAGGACTTTTGGCTCCACGATGGAGGGCTCTTGGCTCCGAGAAGAAGGACTCCTAGTTCTCAGATGGAAGGCTATTGGCTTCGGGACGAAGGGTTCTCGAAAGAGAAGAGAATGTCTTCTAGAAGGAGGGCGGCTCTCGAAAGAAAGGCGGCTCCTAAATGGATGGTAGGCCTCCTTGAAGGAGAGCAACTCCTAGATGGATGATAGGCCCCCTTCCTAGAGATATCGAACCATTCGAAGGTTGTCTTTTTAAGTTTGAAGGTGCCTAACTTTATAGTGTAATTCACAAATGCGTTCCTCTTATTTGGGTAATATGAAACCTTTCATTTTGAAAAAATTTTGTTGGGTTAGAGTTGAGTTATGAGCCTACAGTAGGGCATAACCCCTTAGGCCCATGGCTGCTTAACCCATCACTTATGTAGTGAAGAGTGGATGTATTCAAAAAAGGCAACAAGAGAATCACGAAGCAAAGAAAAAGCAACCAACATTTTATCTGGGGGAGTTTGAGTGCTTAATTTCTCAATATTTTGGTGAGATATTCTGTTACGGTTGAATAAAGTTGAGTATATTCATATTCCAATTCACTTTTCAGTTTGTATGATATTTTTTGCAAGCTAGTTGAGTATTCCATCAAGTTTTAGAAAAGGGTTTTTTGATTGAAATCAGAGAGTCCGAGTTCATTGATCAAAAGCTTATGATTTAGAGATTTATTGGAAGAAAATAAGAATATCTGGATACCTGTGATGCTGTAAATAGCTACTTGTTTGGAGTCAATTGACTAGGGATTGTGTGTTTGATCAATAGTTCATAAGTCGACTTTTTTTATTATAGTAGATTTTAAAAATTGCTGATTGATAGTTAGAAAGATTTTCTCAAAATATATTATTCTTAAGTTTTTTTTTATCATTGAATTTTATGGTGCTATACTTTGTTGTATTTAATTTTTTATTTTCTTATTTTTTTGTTATTAAATGATGACTAACATTTATATCTATGATTCACC
>JAODPA010043245.1:0-11888 GCA_025585075.1 Nepenthes mirabilis | reverse complement strand
GTCAAAAAGAAAAGACTCTCAAATCATTGATAACTAAATTTGTTAGAGTTTCAATGTCTCACTCATTCTACCAACCAACATGTGACATATCCAACACTTCGTTTTGTTCCATACTTTTTTGTCATTCAAACGACACTTTAAAAAAGAATGACATTGTTGGGATTCCGTGCATCTCAAATCCAAATTTAAGAAGATGCCGGCCTAAAAAGCTCTTCAGAAAGAATATAATCAATAGGTGATAATATCAGTCGACCCGACTTCAAGTCTTAGACTTTAAAGAAGGGTTCAACTAAAGCAAAAGAAGATAATGACCAAGTTAAAACATACACAGCATGCCCAAATCGAACGGCTAGTATGAATTATTGGTCCCCCAAGCAAGCCAACGGCAGGATTCTGACTGATCATGTGCTAACATCTAATACACCAAAAAGAAGACTGGCATATCTTAAAAAAAAAGGTTGACAAGATACATATTGATTAAATATTATAAAAATCTGTAAGAATGTATAGTTGCCACTTGACCCAAGATATGTAACTAAACAGTCACCGACTTCTTTTTGTCGACTACTTTTGATCTCTAGTTTATAAATATCTAACTAAGTTATAATTACAATGATGGAACACAATCTAATTTGATCCTACTTCAACTGAGAAATTATTAAACTCAAGCCTCTCTTACCTCTTAGTGGGAAAGATAAAAGAGTATTTACTCACTTGATCATTTATTATAACCTAAAATAGAACTTTGAAAAACATTCTCGATAACCAGAATCACACCATGGGTAGACTAAAGAGCCATTACCCACAAAAGCCGAGTATGCCTTAGCAATTAGGTCATAAGAGACTCATCTCCCAAAGGTCGCACATTTCTGGTCAAGCCCATCAATTAGGTCATAAGAGACTCGTCTCCCAAAGGTCACACATTTCTGGTCGAGCCTGACAAAGTACTGAGGCTCCTCTCAACTACTCACCTAAAATAGGAGTGTTGTGGTGAAGTTAAAAGTGTCAAAAATATCTTTACTCACATTACTTTTTCTTAAATTTATATTAAATTAAGTATCAAAGGGATTTACAGGGAAAAAAAACTGAAACCCATTGATTTTATTATCAGTGATACACTCGATCAAGGTTATTATATTCGTGTTTGGATTTTGCTTTGGTCTAAGTAATCCTTATGTATCAAAAGTCTTCAAAGATATAAATAGGAGAATACCTCCATACTCAACCATTATAAAATAGTATACCTCTACAACAAAATCATATTTATAGATGTTGTTATGATAACATTAGATGGGATTTTGAAGAGAGTGTCAAAATTATTTTTTCAAGCAAATGTCACTCTGAGAGCAATTCATTTATCTTAAGTGTAAAAAGTAAATCCAAAATTTGTGAAATATTTATTATTGGCTAGGGTGATATCTACGGCGTCACTTTCGACATTCATATCACAGCTATCTCAAATTGAGCATACATTTTATGTTATGATACATTATAATTCAAGGTCCATGCCAAAACCAATTGGAATGAAATGGCGCAGGTTGTTGTCAATCATCGACTGGGGCCACACAACAAAAAACAATCTACACTACATTTGTGGCTCTGCAGTTTGTATTTTTTGTTTTTTGCATGTTGTCAGGCTGTGTGCTTGTGATATGAATTGTCTTTCTCAAAAAGCAAAAAACTACAAAGAAAATTTTTTTAAAAAAAAAAGAAAGGCAAACAAAAACAAAACGAAATGCAGAAGAGATTTTGAGCAGCGAGGTTTGATCTTTCTTTTCCTTCACTGAAACTAGGGGGGAGTACGGCAGGCAGACATAATCTAGTAATGACACAGCACGCGTGCATGGAGGGTGCTGTTCTTGGAACAAAACTGCAATTATCATTTCTGATGGGTTAGCCAAAATGCTTATAAATCCAAAGGCACGCGTCCCGAAGGCAAGCTTTGAGTTGTTAGAACCCATTATGTTTGACAAGTCCAGACTTGTTTGTGTTGGGGCAAAAGGGTCGGTCGGACACAGTGACACACCGTTACACCACGCCACACACAGTGTAAGAAAAGGACAGAAGAAGTACACAAGCGTTTTACGTGGAAACCCTTATAAACCAAGGGAAAACCATGAGAGTAGAGTCGACTGCAAATCCACTATGTGAGAATGGGTTACAAACCTCCAAAATGGAGTATCCGCTACACACCCGAGAACAACAAAAAAAAATCTCACCGAAGTAAACGGGAAACACTCTCCACTCTTTTACTCTCTGTTTTTCTTCCTTCTCCTTCTCACTGGTGGTGCACTCCTCTCTTGTTCCTTCACCCTTGGATTTTCTTTCTTTTTCTCTCACTCAGCTCCTCACGCACTGTGTCACCCTCTTAACGCAGCTTAGCCAGCATGCGTATATATGTAGGATCTACTGTACCAGAACAGAGGTAATATTCCATACAAGGACAAGATCCGTCTTTTCCAACAATAGGAATATGCCCTGCCAAAACCGGCTCTCGCATATCTGCCTGAGATCACACGTCTCCAGATGATCTTCTGAGCTGGCACCCGATTTCCAAACTGGAAATCCATTCTTGCCAAAAACCGGCATTCCTGCCAAAATGCATTCCTGTATTTTCTACTCCGAAAATGCTCTACGGAAATCCTCTCCCGATTTCCTTTTCAGTCTTATCCGGTCAATCTTCCATTGACCGGATCCGGTCAATCTTCCGTTGACCGCCCTCAACAGCCATCCGGCCAACCTCCTTGTTGGCCGTCTTCTGCTACCATCCGGTCAACCTTTCCCATTGACTGTCTTTGCTGCCATCCGGTCAACCTTTCCCGTTGACTGGATTTTGCCTTCCAGCCGGTCAACCTCCTGTTGACCAGATTTGTCTTCCAGCCGGTCAACATCCGTTAACCGGCTAATGTTCTCCGAATTTTCAGCAAATGAATTCCATCATTTGCTCTCCGGAAATCCTCCGATGATGAACCGGTTTGTTGAATCACCCACAAGGGAGTGACTTACCCCAACAAACTTTCCCTCACGACCTTGTGGGGGACACCTTCGCCTATACCCGGCGACCGTCATCATCTGCCTTCTGGCAGCTTCTCCTCAATTGGGATCCCGGCGTTGGCTTCCACAAGCCTGAATGACACCTTCCTCTGCCCCACTGAACTTGGAGTAAACCCACTCCCCTTCAGCTCCTTGTCTGCAGACTTGTCATTCTCCCTTGCCTTTGCCACCTCAGCTCCGCCGTTGACCCTGTTGGCTCTAACGTTGGCCCTGCTGGCTCTGCCGTTGGCCCTGTTAGCTCCGCCCTTGGCCCTCCGCCGTTGGCCCTGCTGGCTCCACCCTTTGCCCTACACAGCTCCGCCCTTGGCTCTACACAGCTTCGTCCTTGGCCCTGCTGGTTCTGTCTGCCTCTCGGACGTCCACTCCTGCCACTCGGGCATCCTCTCCTGCCACCTTGACCAATGCCCCGTTTGGTCACCTTGGCATTTTCTTTGGCAGTGCAGACCTTCATCAGATACCGTCTTGATATCCTGCTTCCCCTTGCCATCATTGAGGCACCTTTGGTGAGCTTCCACTGGCCGTCGCCAAATGCCGTCCTGAAGCCTTGCTCATCCAGCTTCTCGGTTGAAATCACATTCAACCTCAGATCTGGGGCATGTCGCACGCCTTCCAGCACGAGCTTGTTCCCGTTGCTTATCCTCAAGCAAACATCCCCAATGCCAACAACCTTAGACGAGCCACCGTTACCCATCTTCAACACCCCGTGGCCAACGGGCATGTAACTCGTGAAGTGGGACTTCCTCGGTGTCACATGGTGTGAGGCCCCACTGTCCATCACCCAACTCGTCTCCTTGCATGGTTTGCTCCGTGCTTCCCCTGCATGGATGACCAGGAGGTCTTCACAGAGAGCAAAAGTCGCCTGATCATCAGCATAATCCATTTTCTCCTGACTATCGCTTCTGTCCTCCTTGTCTGGCCTTCTCTACGGACAGTCCCACATTATGTGTCTTTCTTGCCACAAAAGAAGCAACTCCTCCCTTCAAACTTGCTCCGACTGTTGCTCCTCTCCATCCTGCAACCTGGTCCTCGGTCAAATCTCCCTCGTCTCCGACTGCCGGTCGCCACCAGAACACTTTCCCGAGAGCTTGAGGCCTCACCGCTTTCCCTCCGCCTTGACTCGTTCATAAGCAGGGAAGCTATGATCTCGTCCAGCTTCAGCGTGTCCTTCCTGAACAGCAACGTCGTGACAATATGATCGTACGAGGCCGGTAAGGATGCCAGCAACACCAACGCTTTGTCTTCCTCCTTGATCTCCTCATCAAGGGCTAACATCTGCATTACCGGCCGGTTGAACTCATTCAAGTGCTTCTCGAACTACTCCCCTTCAGACAACCGCAGGCCATAAAACTGCTTTTCATATGAAGCCTGGTTGTCAAGGACTTGGACTTATACCAGCTCTCAAGCTTCTCCCAGACCTCCGCAGGGTCTAACAGATCGAGGACCTCCTGAAATGTGTTATCCGCCAAACACAACTTAATGATGTAGTTTGCAAGATCCCTTTTGTCTTGCCACTCGTCCTGGGTCAGGTTCTCCGGCTTCTCCTCCCTTTTTCGAAGAGCTTTTACCGTTCCTTCCCGGGTCAAAATATTCCTCACCCTTTCCTGCCAAAGGATGAAATTATTTTGCTCGTTGAACTGCTCCACACGGAACGGCATATTCCTCGCCGACGATGCCATCCAACCAACGGTTCACGAACCTCTCTCTGATACCACTTGTTGGGGTAAAAGGGTCGGTCGGACACAGTGACACACCGTCACACCACGCCACACACAGTGTAAGAAAAGAACAGAAGAAGCACACAACCGTTTTACGTGGAAACCCTTATGAACCAAGGGAAAACCACGAGAGTAGAGTCGACTGCAAATCCACTATGTGAGAATGGGTTACAAACCTCCAAGATGGAGTATCCGCTACACACCCGAGAATAACAAAGAAAAATCTCACCGAAGTAAACGGGAAACACTCTCCACTCTTTTACTCTCTGTTTTTCTTCCTTCTCCTTCTCACTGGTGGTGCACTCCTCTCTTGTTCCTTCACCCTTGGATTTTCTTTCTTTTTCTCTCACTCAGCTCCTCACGCACTGTGTCACCCTCTTAACGCAGCTTAGCCAGCATGCGTATATATGTAGGATCTACTGTACCAGAACAGATACAATATTTCATACAAGGACAAGATCCGTCCTTTCCAACAATAGGAATATGCCCTGTCAAAACCGGCTCCCGCATATCTGCCTGAGATCACACGTCTCCAGAAGATCTTCTGAGCTGGCATCCGATTTTCAAACTGGAAATCCATTCTTGCCAAAAATCGGCATTCCTGCCAAAATGCATTCTCGTATTTTCTACTCCGAAAATGCTCTACGGAAATCCTCTCCCGATTTCCTTTTCAGTCTTATCCGGTCAACCTTCCATTGACCGGATCCGGTCAACCTTCCGTTGACCGTCCTCAACAGCCATCCGGCCAACCTCCTCGTTGGTCGTCTTCTGCTACCATCCGGTCAATCTTTTCCATTGACCGTCTTTGCTGCCATCCGGTCAATATTTCCCGTTGACTGGATTTTACCTTCCAGTCGGTCAACCTCCTATTGACCAGATTTGTCTTCCAGCCGGTCAACATCCGTTAATCGGCTAATGTTCTCCGAATTTTCAGCAAATGAATTCCATCATTTGCTCTCCGAAAATCCTCCGATGACGAACCGGTTTGTTGAATCACCCACAAGGGAGTGACTTACTCCAACAAACTTCCCCTCACGACCTTGTGGGGGACACCTTCGCCTCTATCTGGCGACCGTCATCATCTGCCTTCCGGCAGCTTCTCCTCAATTGGGATCCCGGCGTTGGCTTCCACAAGCCTGAATGACACCTTCCTCCGCCCCACTAAACTTGGAGTAAACCCACTCCCCTTCAGCTCCTTGTCTGTAGACTTGTCATTCTCCCTTGCCTTTGCCACCTCAGCTCCACCGTTGACCCTGTTGGCTCTGTCGTTGGCCCTACTGGCTCTGCCGTTGGTCCTGTTATTTCCGCCCTTAGCCCTCCGCCGTTGGCCCTGCTGGCTCCACCATTTGCCCTACACAGCTCCGCCCTTGGCTCTGCACAGCTCCGTCCTTGGCCCTGCTGGTTCTTTCTGCCTCTCGGATGTCCACTCCTGCCACTCGGGCGTCCTCTCCTGCCACCTTGACCAATGCCCCGTTTGGTCACCTTGGCATTTTCTTTGGCAGTGCAGGCCTTCATCAGATACCGCCCTGATATCCTGCTTCCACTTACCATCACTGAGGCACCTTTGGTGAGCTTCCGCTGGCCGTCGCCAAACGCCGTCCTGAAGCCTTGCTCATCCAGCTTCCCGGTGGAAATCACATTCAACCTCAGATCTGGGGCATGTCGCACGCCTTCCAGCACGAGCTTGTTCCTGTTGCTTATCCTCAAGCAAACATCCCAATGCCAACAACCTTAGACGAGCCACCGTTACCCATCTTCAACACCCCGTGGCCAATGGGCATGTAACTCGTGAAGTGGGACTTCCTCGGTGTCACATGGTGTGAGGCCCCACTGTCCATCACCCAACTCGTCTCCTGGCATGGTTTGCTCCGTGCTTCCCCTGCATGGATGACCAGGAGGTCTTCACAGAGAGCAAAAGTCGCCTGATCATCAGCATGATCCCTTTTCTCCTGACTATCGCTTCTGCCCTCCTTGTCCGGTCTTCTCTACGGATAGTCCCACATTATGTGGTCTTTCTTGCCACAAAAGAAGCAACTCCTCCCTTCAAACTTGCTCCGACTGTTGCTCCTCTCCATCCTGCCACCTGGTCCTCGGTTAGATCTCCCTCGTCCCCGACTGCCGGTCGCCACCAGAACACTTTCCCGAGACCATGAGGTCTCACCGCTTTCCCTCCGCCTTGACTCGTTCATAAGTAGGGAAGCTATGACCTCGTCCAACTTCAGCGTGTCCTTCCTGAACAATAACGTCGTGACAATATGATCGTACGAGGCCGGTAAGGATGCTAGCAACACCAACGCTTTGTCTTCCTCCTTGATCTCCTCATCAAGGGCTAACATCTGCATTACCTGCCGGTTGAACTCATCCAAGTGCTTCTCGAAGCACTCCCCTTCAGACAACCGCAGGCCATAAAATTGCTTTTCATGTGAAGCCTGGTTGTCAAGGACTTGGACTTATACCAGCTCTCAAGCTTCTCCCAGACCTCCGCAGGGTCTAACAGATCGAGGACCTCCTGAAGTGTGTTGTCCGCCAAACACAACTTAATGGTGTAGTTTGCAAGATCCCTTTTGTCTTGCCACTCGTCTTGGGTCAGGTTCTCCGGCTTCTCCTCCCTTTTTCGAAGAGCTTTTACCGTTCCTTCCCGGGTCAAAATATTCCTCACCATTTCCTGCCAAAGCATATTCCTCGCAAACAATGCCATCCAACCGACGGTTCACGAACCTCTCTCTGATACCACTTGTTGGGGTAAAAGGGTCGGTCGAACACAGTGACACACCGTCACACCACGCCACACACAGTGTAAGAAAAGGACAGAAGAAGCACACAAGCGTTTTACGTGAAAACCTTTATGAACCAAGGAAAAACCACGGGAGTAGAGTCGACAGCAAATCCACTATATGAGAATGGGTTACAAACCTCTAAGATGGAGTATCCGCTACACACCCGAGAACAACAAAGAAAATTCTCATCGAAGTAAACGGGAAACACTCTCCACTCTTTTACTCTCTGTTTTTCTTCCTTCGCCTTCTCACTGGTGGTGCACTCCTCTCTTGTTCCTTCACCCTTGGATTTTCTTTCTTTTTCTCTCACTCAGCTCCTCACGCACTGTGTCACCCTCTTAACGCAGCTTAGCCAGCATGCGTATATATGTAGGATCTACTGTACCAGAACAGAGGCAATATTTCATACAAGGACAGGATCCGCCCTTTCCAACAATAGGAAGATGCCCTGCCAAAACCGGCTCCCGCATATCTGCCTGAGATCACGCGTCTCCAGAGGATCTTCTGAGCTGGCACCCGATTTCCAAACTGGAAATCCATTCTTGCCAAAAATCGGCATTCCTGCCAAAATGCATTCCCGCATTTTCTACTCCGAAAATGCTCTCCGGAAATCCTCTCCCGATTTCCTTTTCAGCCTTATCTGGTCAACCTTTCATTGACCGGATCCGGTCAACCTTCCGTTGATCGTCCTCAACAGCCATCCGGCCAACCTCCCCATTGGCCGTCTTCTGCTACCAACCGGTCAACCTTTCCCGTTGGCCATCTTTGCTGCCATCCGGTCAACCTTTCCCGTTGACCGGATTTTGCCTTCTACCCGGTCAACCTCCTGTTGACCGGATTTGTCTTCCAGCCGGTCAACATCCGTTGACCAGCTAATGTTCTTCGAATTTCCAGCAAATGAATTCCATCATTTGCTCTCCGAAAATCCTCCGATGACGAACCGGTTTATTGAATCACCCACAAGGGAGTGACTTACCCTAACAGTTTGAGCCGTCAGAGGTGTGTCTTGGCAGAGCCTGCTTGCAGAGTTCACTGTGGAGAGAAGCGTGGCTAAACACTCAAGAGGCTGAACTGTAAAAAAGTTGAGTCATTAGCCTGAGAAGCACTTTCGAACCGCTGGAGACCCGGTTTAGGGACTCCGTCAGTCTAAGACTCATTGGTAGGTGTCCATAATATCTTATGGGTCTGACTGAAACGTGGGTTGGCCCAAAGTCCAGGCCGCGGGAGATAGCAACGGCCCAACAGACGTTTTCCTAAAGTCACGGCCCAGGAGATGCAGCACAGGGCAATTCAACCCGCCAAAGGAAGAAAAGCTCAAATTTCAAAGGCCCATCGCACAAACTGTCAAGTCAAAGGCTTGAATAGTAGAGTGGTTGGCCCATGCAAGTCGACCCGGAATTGTTTAGCAAGGAGCGGATGATTAGGATTACGCGCAATGACGTGCCCATGGTTGCCCCTCCTGGGTGGCCGCCAACAACCCCAATTGCAGAGCACAGGTAAGAAGAAAGAACTTGCCATAATGTGGCCCTGACAGCTCAGTAAATATTTTCAAAATATTGCCTATGATCACGCATCACCCTAGAATTGTAGTTACGCCTCAACGAATCTCCTTGAAAGGCAATTGCCATACAGCGATCTCTAGCATCATCTTAAAAAGGGAAGGAATGTTCCCTAGCAGCCACGGTTACCATATGCGCCCCATGCACAATCACAGAAACAACTCAACGGATCTGCTAGAACAATCGACGTTTGCCGTGGAGGCTACACTGGCTCTGATTCTATAAATACCCCTGCAGGAAAGGGGACCGAACAATCTTTGTCTTTAAGCATCCCAGAAGGATCGCAGAGACCTCCTTATCAAGCCACTCAATCCACAAGTGCATATTCTCTCTCAAATGACTCAACCCACGAGTACACCCGAACTCAAGCTGCTCCCCATCAAGCGCATCCCTTGGAACCTAGTCCTCTAGTCCACACTCAATCCTCCCTCCCTGTCACATCCACACATTCCTTGCATCCCCAATCTTTCTTATCATCATAGAAATATTTCTAATTTGAGTGTCGGAGGATATATCGGAAAATGAGTCTGACCGTTCTCTAATCTCTCATTGATTTGTTGTGGTGTACATGATCTAAATTATCTGCAACGGAGATTGGACCCACCAGAAAATATCAGGTAACTCCCTAATTCGTACAGCAATCCGGATCCAATGACGCATCATTAATGTCGTCTGTGGGAATCGACTAAAAAGTCTAACCAAAATGCTAACAGAGACAAATATGGTCAACACTATGGTATAAGCTAGCACACCAGGTAGGGATATTGTCTCCCATAGTGACAACCCCTTTGCGGATAGCCACACAGACAAGTGGCCGATCCTCGATATGGGGCGCTTGCCACCCAAATGGATAACATATCTAAAATGCTCCAAACCCTCTGCACGTGTCTTGACGGACAATAATTGGGGGGCTCCGTTCTCCATCTCCAAGACTTTGGCTTCAAAGCAAAAGAGCCGGAGGAAGAGGCACCCAACCGAGAAGACTTAGTGGCCGACAATGTGGTGACCCGGACCCAAGTCCCCAAACCCAGCCCAAACCGTTCCTTAAAAAATATCTCAAATAATCCAAATTCATCAATTATCTATCATAAATTCTAAAGTCCGTCAATGTATATGAACTCAATATCATCAAATTATTAAAATTATCATATCATAAATGATCCTCATGAACACAACAATAAATATAACATCCATAATCATAAATTATTTGAAATAAAAGAAATATTTTGTACTATTACTCATATGCCGTTAGCTCCAAAATCGCCTCTACCTGATGCTCAACGATAATTTCATAAATCTCGACTAGAACTTATAATATCTCTTCAATCTAAAGTTAAGAAAATATAATAGTGAGCCGAATGCCCAACAAATAATATAATCAATAATATAGAATTACAAATACGCATCTTGAATCATAATATTAGATGTATAAAATCAATAATAATATACGATATACAAACTATTATCTGAGGTTTTAATAACGTATCGTATTCATGACCCAAAGCCATATTAACAACTAGATATTAGGAATGCAATATGAATTCCACCGAATCCAATCATCAACTCAATATGAAGTTACAACTGTATAATATAACAATAATCACTACTATACAAGATAATAATAATCTTCATAGACCTTATTCTGCCATAGTGAACCAAAGATGATATATTTACGCCCCCAACGATTGTATAGGTACCACAAAATTATTTGGTATCTATGGTATCCCCACTACCTTTACAATCCTCCCAAAGATTGTACCCGTACCATACTCATACCATCTCTAATACTCCTTACCAAGAATATTCCAGATATCATCATTTACAATGGTCACTAAATTATAGGTATCTCTCCTCAATATCAATGGCCTCAACCTCCGGAATAGAATAAGTATCGAAAAAGTATAGACTATTTTAAAATCTCACGAACACCTGTTCATCTGGATACCGTAGAATTTTTATATACTCTCATTTACTTATTCATAGAGTACCAATAAAATATACATACATGATCAATGCCAATGCAAATGTCGATCATCACGGGAATAGAGAAAAATCAGAGGAATGTTGGGATATTCAACCGAGCCTCTTAATAATATACTTGATCCTCACCGGCATTCTCGATATACCAATCTAAATTCCAAGGTCATGAAACACCTTCGAATCCATTTCTATCAGACACATAACAGGATTATCCATCTCGTTTAGTTATTCTGGCTAATTCTGTAAGAGTCCCAATCTAAATAGTAAATTACAATTAATTTCCTTTGTATGCCAAATTATAATTTTAGTGTATATCTATGTCACATACTTATAGATATACCTGGAGCATATCACATATACTCTTGTACAAATAATCATATATATACATGCACAAAAATCACATGCTCACCCCTACACACATATATATACATATATACCCATATTTACCTCTATAACATACGCATATATACTCACCAACACACGGCTCACGCACACACATACATATAAACCCACATACACATGGGTAACATACGCATATATATATATATATACGGCACACTGTTATACATGAATACAGACAGACCCATGCCCATCATCATATCCATGCAATTGGCATATATGTGAATGTATATATGTTTATTCACACATCCATATAATCAAACCCACATATTTATATATGTATGTTTCTCGAACACATATACACAAAATCATACCCAATGACTTACATACTTTCATATTAATGCAACAAGGTTCTGACTTATATTATCAACCCACAAAAATTGCGTGTTGGAAATCTCTCCCAT
>JAODPA010043234.1:0-11889 GCA_025585075.1 Nepenthes mirabilis | reverse complement strand
AGGTCCCCTCCCGTGGCCCAGGAGGCATCCTCGAGTGTCACTCCAATATCCTTCATCCATTTTTAACAGCAAGCTTAATGGAAACTCGGTTCTTAGTTCATATGGCCGTTCGTTATGGTTGCTGTCCGAATTAATACATTATTCTTTTAAGCCGAAGCTCTTTTCTTTTTCAGACGAAGTTCATAATGCCGGAGTTCATTTTCAGACGGAGTTCAAAATGTTGAAGTTCTTTTTCAGACGGAGTTCTATAGAATTCCGGAGCTCTGAGAACCGGAGTTCGTTTTTGTTTTAAGACTGAAGTTCTTTTTTGTAAAAGACGGAATACTTTTTTTTTTCAAAAGACGGAGCTCTTTTCTGTTAAAAGACGAAGCACTTTTCTTCAAAAGACGGAGCTATTTTTGTAAAAGGACGAAGCTCTTTTCATAAAAAGACGGAGCACTTTTCTTCAAAGGACGGAGCTGTTTTCGTTAAAGGACGGAGCTCTTTTCATAAAAGGACGGAGCACTTTTCTTCAAAGGACGGAGCTGTTTTCGTAAAAGGACGGAGCTCTTTTCATAAAAAGACGGAGCACTTTTCTTCAAAGGACGGAGCTGTTTTTCGGTTAAGAGTCCGGAGTGCTTTTTTGTTCAAAATCCGGAGTACTTTTCCATACAATCATCAAAATTTATATAAATTGATAGATAATCATACAAAACCGAATATCAAGAAGTATTTTCCTTAAACATGCAATTATTGACAATTAATCGTAAGCATCAGATATGAAAAGAACAGAATAAACATCATATAAATTCATATAATATCAAATATACTAGCATAAAAATCATGCATAAATATGAACTTGAAAATAGGGGTGAGTATCTTGCCTGGATTTCTTCTACTTGCCTTGAATTCCCTTGGCCTTCATTTACATAGAATTTTATTGCGTGCCTCTTTCTCACCATTCTAGTTCTTATTTATAGACTTTGAGTCTGATGACAGTAATAAATGATTGGCCATCATTAATGATTGGCAGGGGGAATGTTTGACAGTACAGGGGAAATGTTTCTTATTAATTTTCAAAAAGTTTTCTTAATAATTAGATTATTAATTAAGGAGTTTATAAATTTCTGGTTAATTGCACCCAACTGAATTAAGATTTCTCAATTAATTCTTGATTCACAGAATTTAGCTTTCTCATGTGAATACATTAAATTCCTAATGAACTGTACCTAGCAGGATTTGGCTTTCTCATGTAAACATATTAAATTCCAGGTTAATTGAACTTGGCAGGACTTAACTTTTCTCATTTATTCAGATTCCGATCAACTATCGGCATTGACCGGATTATCCCTTACATGATCTCCGGTCAACGTGTGTTGACCGGATCTTCAACTCTGGCTTTGACAATTCTACTCCGGCCTTACAAAGCTACTAAACCACTCCGGCCTCCAACACACAAAGCCACTCTGGCCTTCAAGTCACTTTGGCCTTACATTCATGCAATGCACTCCGGCCTTCAATGGAACAGAACCCGATTTCAAAACATGTTGAAGGCCAATTTAGATTCTCTTTCTGAAAGTGGCTGGACTTGATTCTCACGGATGAAGCCGGACTTATTTTGCATCAAGGAATATTCCGGACTTCCTTTTATCAAGGAAATCCGAACTAAAATTTTATAAAGGAATATCCGGACTTCTTTTCATCAAGGAAATCCGGACTTCTTTTCATCAAGGAAATCCGGACTTCTTTGCTAGACTTGATTTTCATCAAGGAAATCCGGACTTCTTTGCCGGACTTGATTTTTATCTTAAGGCCGATTTACTTTTCTTGTTACACTTTCCGGTCAACGGGCGTTGACCAGATGCTAAGACTGAAATATTTCTTTGTTTTAAATTTTGGGTTGTTACAATCTTCCCTACTTATAGAAATTTCGTCCTCAAAATTTTAAATAAGATACTAACCTTGAGAAAATAAATAGGGGTATTTGCTCCGAATCTCTTCCTCACGCTCCCAAGTTGTCTCTTTGGATGAGTAATTCTTCCAGAGCACCTTTATTAGAGAGATCGATTTGCTGCGTAGTCTCTGCACCATTTGATCCAAGATCTTTATCGGTTCCTCTACATAAGACAAGTCCTTGTCTATTGTTAAGGGTTCAAATTCAATTACATGAGTAGGATCATGGATATACTTCCGAAGCATCGATACATGAAATACGTCATATACATCTGCCAAGTTTGGAGGTAGTGCAAGTCTGTAAGCTACTTTTCCAATCTTTTCCTAGATTTCAAAAGGCCCAATAAAACGAGATTTCAGTTTTTCTTTTATCCCAAATCTGTACTTTCCCTTGGATGGTGATACCTTTAGAAACACAAAATCGCCCTCTTCAAACTTCAATGCCGATCTTCTCCGGTCTGCATAGCTCTTTTGTCTGCTTCGAGCTACCCGGAGATTCTCATGCACTATTTTGATCTTTTCTGCCATTTCTTTCATAATATCAGGACCCAAAATTCTTTTATCTCCGTGCTCCTCCCAGTGAATTGGTGATCTACATTTTCTTCCATACAAAGCCTCGAAAGGAGCCATGCCAATGCTGGTCTGATAGCTGTTATTATAGGCAAACTCGGCTAGAGCTAAGGAATTATCCCAAGCCTCTTTTATCTCTAAGACCGAGGCCCTTAACATATCCTCAAGAATCTGGATAGTCCGTTCCGACTGGCCGTCAGTTTGAGGATGAAAAGCGGTGCTGAATTTTAATTCTGTCCCCAATTCTTTATGTAGACTTTTCCAGAATCTTGAAACAAAACGAGGGTCTCTATCAGATACTATGGACGCAGGCACACCATGAAGCCTCACAATCTCGTTTACGTACAGCTGGGCTAATTTATCAAGGGGGTAAGTCATCCGGATTGCCAGAAAGTGGGCTAACTTTGTTAGTCGGTCAACAATCACCCAAATAGCATCGTGTTTCCTTGGCGTCATTGGTAGACCAGTCACAAAATCCATGGCGATATCCTCCCATTTCCAACCCGGTAACGGCATCGGTTGTAATAATCCAGATGGCTGTTTTCTTTCGGCCTTCACTTGTTGGCATACCAGGCATTTTTTCACATAAGATGCAATGTCTCTCTTCATATTCCTCCACCAGAAAGTTTTCTTCAGATCCTGATGCATCTTATTTGCTCCTGGGTGGATCGTATAACGGGATCGATGGGCTTCCTTAAGAATTTTCTCCTTTAATTCTTTATTGTCCGGCACACATAACCGATTCCTAAATCTTAAAGCTCCATCTGGCATAACATGAAAATCACTTTGGGATTTTTCGTTTAACTCACTCATAATCTTTACTAGTAAAGAATCATCCGCCTGGCATCCTTTTACCTTGTTTATCACCTCTAGTTGAACTTGAAGGTACGCCAAAATCATCCATTTTTCTTACACATAACGCTGGACATCATAATACATGAGACAATCCAGTATCTCCATTTGCTTGACTTGTATTCTAGCCAGCATACCAGGCTGCCTACTTAGTGCGTCGGCAACAACGTTGGCCTTTCCTGGCTCGTACTGGATTTCACAGTCATAGTCCTTCAGGAATTCAATCCACCTTCTCTGCCTCATGTTCAATTCCTTCTGGGAGAATAAATACTTTAGACTCTTATGATCGGAGTAGACCAAGAATCTTTCACCATATAGATAATGCCTACAGATTTTCAATGCAAACATCACTGCGACTAATTCTAGATCATGAGTTGGGTAATTCCTTTCATGGTCCTTCAACTGTCGCGACTCATAGGCAATTACCCTTCCGTGTTGCATTAAAACACAGCCCAATCCAATCTTTGAAGCATCGCAGTAAACAATCAGTCCTCCTGATCCATTTGGAATGGTCAGGACCGGAGTAGAAGTTAACCGATTTTTAAGTGCCTGAAAACTCCCTTCACAATCTTCTGTCCATTCAAATTTAACGTCCTTCCTTGTTAACTGCGTGAGTGGAAGGGCGATTTGGGAGAAGTTTTCCACAAACCGTCTATAATACCCAGTCAGACCTAAGAAGCTTCGCACTTCGGTCGTAGAGGTTGGCCGGTTCCACTTTACAACAGCTTCCACTTTCTTAGGATCGACAGAATTTCCTTCTTTGGAGATGACGTGTCCAAGGAATCCTACTTCCTCCAACCAAAATTCGCACTTTTTTAATTTGACGAATAACCGATACTTCCTAAGAATTCGAAGTGTAGTTCGTAAATGCTCCTCGTGTTCCTCATAGCTTTTTGAGTACACAAGGATGTCATCAATAAATACGATCACAAACTTGTCCAGGTATGGTTGAAAAATTCGATTCATCAAGTCCATAAAGACAGCCGGGGCATTAGTCAACCCAAAAGGCATCACTACAAATTCATAGTGTCCATACCTGGTCTGAAACGCCGTCTTTGCTATATCCTCCTTGCTGATCCGAAGCTGATGATACCCGGATCTAAGATCAATTTTTAAAAATACGCAAGCCCCTTGTAACTGATCAAGGAGGTCATCGATCCTTGGCAGAGGATATTTGTTCTTGATGGTGATTTTGTTTAATTCTCGATAATCCACGCATAATCTCATGGTCCCGTCTTTCTTTTTGACAAAGAGAACAGGTGCTCCCCATGGTGACACACTTGGCTGAATGAAACCTTTATCTAACAATTCCTGTAGTTGTTGTTTCAATTCTTTGAGTTCAGCCGGTGCCATCCGATAGGGTGATTTGGATATTGGCGCTGATCCTGGTATCAATTCCACTCCAAATTCTAACTCTCGCTGGGGTGCAATCCAGGTAACTCATCAATGAATATGTCTTCAAATTCCCGCACCACAGGAATCTCTTTAGCCAGAGATTCCTGATTTTCTGTAGTCACACTAGTGAATGCTAGATAAGCTTGGCATCCATTACCAATCAAGGGTCTGGTATGAAGAGCCGAAATAAAGTAAGATGCTTCCTTACGCCGGACTCCTTGAATGTGAAAAGGTTTGTTTCCAGGAATGGTGAATTCTACTCTTTTCCGGAAACAATCAATCTTGGCATGATATCTGGCTAACCAATCCATTCCTAAGATTGCATAAAAGTCTTTCATTTCCAGCACAACCAGGTTAACAGGCATCAAGTATTCATTTATTTCTATTAGACATTCAGAAAATGCTACATTTAAAATTACGGACGACCCTGTGGGTGAGGCAACCATCAATGGGTAGTCAAGAACTTTAGGAAGGGTCGTAAGATGCTTCAAAAATTCATGAGAGACAAATGAGTGAGTAGATCCAGAGTCAAAGAGCACATGACTAGAAGTGCCACAGATAGAAAGTGTACCTTCTACAACCTCCGAAGACTTTTCAGCCTCCTTTGCAGAAATGGCAAACACCTTGGTTGGAATAGGAGACTTAACTCTTGGGGCTTGTTTAGCGAGTGGACAATCTCTGATCATGTGTCCCGCCTGTCCACAATTATAACAAACACCCAGCTTCTTATAGCAAGACTTCCCTCCATGTGATCTCCCGCAATGATCACATACATTATCAGCCGTAGATCGAGAATTCTGCACCGATCGGCTCTGTTCCCCACTGAACCTTGATGGTCTTGCTTTCTTAGAAGGCCCTTCACTAGCACTGGCCTTTGATGACTGACTAAAAGTCCTTTGTCTGGACAATGCTCCCCTTTCCAATTCTTTCTCATAAATGACCGCCTTTGCGAGCACCTCTCCATACGTTGTCAACGTTAGAGTTGAAAGGTGTCTCCTGATTTCATCCCTTAATCCCTGAAAGAACCGTCTAACCTTCCTCTCCTCATCTTCCACCATGAAAGGGGCATAGCGAGATAATTCTATAAATTTTGAATCATACTCTGCCACCGAGCGAGTACCCTGCCTTAGGCGAAGGAATTCATCCTCCTTCTGCCCACGAAGATTAGCAGGGAAATATTTTTTCAGAAAAGCTGCTTCAAACATTTCCCAACTAATATCCCGCTCTGACATATTGAAAACCCTCTTCTGCATTTCCCACCAGTGGTGTGCTTCCCCTGTCAGCTTATAGGTGGCATATAGAACCATGTCCCCAGCAGGGCACTTAATTACTGCAAATACCTTTTTCAGTCGTTGAATCCATGTTTCAGCCATCAATGGGTCGGGTTCCCCTAAAAATTCAGGAATTCGTTCGTTGGTAAACCGATCGTAGACTGACCTCTCCTGATGTACAGGAATTGGGGTGGTCACCGGAGTTGGTGGAGTCAAGGCTTCTATGACTTCGGCCATTCTGTCCAGTAGGTTCGCGTATCTTGCCTCCCGATCAAGAGTGTTGTTAATCTGATCATTTCTCCTTCCTCTATTAGACATGACTGCGGGGAGTCTAAAAAGAATAATTTCGTTAGTCAATTAGTCTAAAGATAACTACCGTAATGGTCTTTGCCCAAAGCGTAAGTAAGGATAACACTCTTCTTGTCATAACTAATCTTGTCCTAAGTTTCCGCGTTGATTCAAACTATCCTAAAGCATCTCAGTTTTTTTTCTGATACCAACTGTGACGACCCGACTTTTATTACCATCAAAAGCCACCGTCAAAACCAAAGTCCTTGCTTTTAAATAATTTATGAAAAGATACATATAGTTGGTCATAAAAGTTGTTTATTTATTTTCTTTCAAACCTGAGATGCATACTAGAGATTTATAATTTCATTAATCCCGAAGTATCACAGAAACATACTATCATTCATAAGCAGCGGAATAAATTTTATAAGTCTCCTCAAAATACCAAAAGCAAAATAAGCAAAGCTCTCAAGGTCTGCTCCGGCCAGCTTAACTATTCAGCTACACCATAAAGTTCTACTCAACTTCATCCTCCATAAGCTTTTCGTCATCTACAAATTGGAAAGAATGAGCTTACAAAGCCCAGCAGGATACTCACATGCAGAAAATATAAACATACATATAATTTGATCAAAACATAATTTCATAATATAGCATAGCATACGAAAATCACCATATCGTTTCTTCTTCAGTTCTTATTCTTTTTATCTTGTCTTTGGAGAATTCATCAAAATCATTCAGAATTCGTATTATCTTTAGGGACTGGACGGGAGCGGACAACGTCGAGGACGGGTTGTGTGCTACCCCACAACCTAAAGCTGTATCCTCTCATTATGCTCCCCGGGTGGGAGGTAATGCCTTTAACCCGGCATACGGGGCCATAGTCCATAGTTCTTTTGCCACCAAAAGGTCCCCTCCCGTGGCCCAGGAGGCATCCTCGAGTTTCACTCCAATATCCTTCATCCATCTTTAACAGCAAACTTAATGGAAACTCGGTTCTTAGTTCATATGGCCGTTCGTTATGGTTGCTATCCGAATTAATACATTATTCTTTTAAGCCGAAGCTCTTTTCTTTTTCAGACGGAGTTCATAATGCCGGAGTTCATTTTCAGACGGAGTTCAAAATGCCGAAGTTCTTTTTCAGACGGAGTTCTTTAGAATTCCGGAGCTCTGAGAACCGGAGTTCGTTTTTGTTTTAAGACTAAAGTTCTTTTCCGTAAAAGACGGAGTACTTTTTTTTTTTCAAAAGATGGAGCTCTTTTCTGTTAAAAGACGGAGCACTTTTCTTCAAAGGACGGAGCTGTTTTTGTAAAAGAACGGAGCTCTTTTCATAAAAAGACGGAGCACTTTTCTTCAAAGGACGGAGCTGTTTTCGTTAAAGGACGGAGCACTTTTCTTTAAAGGACGGAGCTGTTTTCGTAAAAAGATGAAGCACTTTTCTTCAAAGGATCGAGCTGTTTTTCGGTTAAGAGTCCAGAGTGCTTTTCTGTTCAAAATCCGGAGTACTTTTCCATACAATCATCAAAATTTATATAAATTGACAGATAATCATACAAAACTGAATATCAAGAAGTATTTTCCTTAAACATGCAATTATTGACAATTAATCGTAAGCATCAGATATGAAAAGAACAGAATGAATATCATATAAATTCATATAATATCAAATATACTAGCATAGAAATTATGCATAAATATGAACTTGAAAATAGGGGTGAGTATCTTGCCTGGATTTCTTCTACTTGCCTTGAATTCCCTTAGCCTTCATTTACATAGAATTTTATTGCGTGCCTCTTTCTCACCATTCTAGTTCTTATTTATAGACTTTGAGTCTGATGACAGTAATAAATAATTGGCCGTCATTAATGATTGGTAGGGGGAATGTTTGGCAGTACAGGGAAAATATTTCTTATTAATTTCCAAAAAGTTTCCTTAATAATTAGATTATTAATTAAGGAGTTCATAAATTCCTGGTTAACTGCACCCAACTGAATTAAGATTTCTCAATTAATTCTTGATTCACAGAATTTAGCTTTCTCATGTGAATACATTAAATTCCTAATAAACTGTACCTAGTAGGATTTGGCTTTCTCATGTAAACATATTAAATTTCAGGTTAATTGAACTTGGCAGGACTTAACTTTTCTCATTTAGTCAGATTCCGATCAACTATCGGCGTTGACCGGATTATCCCTTACATGATCCTTAAGGCCGATTTACTTTTCTTGTTACACTTTCCGGTCAACGCCCGTTGACCGGATGCTAAGACTGAAATATTTCTTTGTTTTAAATTTTGGGTTGTTACAACATTCACTTGTCCCTTTGGTACGTTTGCATACAAACGAATGCCATTTGGACTATGTAATTCTTCGGCCACATTTCAAAGATCTATGATGAGCACATTTAGTGACATGGTAGAGCAGTTTCTTGAGATCTTTATGGACGACTTCTCAATCTATGAAAATACCTTCGAGATGTGTCTAGAGCACCTAGAAAAAGTTTTGGAGCGGTGTGAAGAAAACAATCTTGTTCTGAATTGGAAAAAATATCAGTTCATGGTCACTCAAGGTATAGTATTGGGACATGTTGTCTCTTCTAAAGGAATCGATGTGGATAAAGCTAAAGTTGAATTAATAAAAAATCTCCTAATCCCAAAAACAATCAGAGACATTCGTTCATTTTTAGGGCATGCAGGATTTTAGAGGCATTTTATTTAATCTTTTAGCATAATTGCTCAACCCCTTTGTCGTTTATTATCGCATGATGTTCCGTTTGAGTGGACACCTAATTGTCAAAATGCTTTTGATAAGTTGAAAGAATCTTTGACCACGACACCCCTTATGTGACAGACCAAATTATTCTCCTTAAATAACCTCCGTCAATAGTAACATAAACTTACACCCATAATTTATCATTATGGATTCTGCAGAAATTTCAACAAAATTTTCTCTACAATTGGACGAAAAATAAAAAATACAACTTGTTTAAAATAACCTGTACAAGCACATAACTATCCAATTATGATATTTTGGCCTACAACATAATACATAGGACCACATCGCCATACTATCCATGGCTCCAACACAGTATTCCTAACTATCGTATTGGATCTGAAGAGATGCCATTTAGGACTAAATAAAATCCAAAACATCAATATAAATGCAGAAACAAAGCTAAAACCAGAAACCTGCGAAAGTATAACAATAACCATAAAATAATAACAAATCACATTAATTCAACTAGACTGTTTACATTCTATTACAACAACGTATCCAAAACTTTAGGCGCCAGCTTAAAGTTCTCATCTGGAAGGAAAAATAGCAAGAGTGAGTGTACAACTCAACAAATGTAATCAAACATCACTAACTACAGCAAATAACAGGAAAAATAATACTGGGCAGAAAAAACAAATAACTTGAATAAAAGGAAGCATGCGAGGAGAGGGGACATCTAGGATCATCTGGTTTCCATGTTTATTCTGGTTACGTTTATTCATTTTTATTACTTTCCTTAATCTTTGCGGACCCGAACTAGTAGGTCGTACTAACCAATGATATGAGAGAACGAGGAAAGAATTGTGTCTGCCACACATTCTAAAGTCGACTACATTTTAGGTGTGTAGCACTTAACCATCGGCTACATTTTAGGTCTGCTACACTCAACCATCGGCTACATTTTAGGTTTGCAGCACTTGACCATCGGCTATGCTTTAGGCCTACAACACTCGGCTATCTCAACTCGCCCCATGTCCCCCGGGGACCAGGGCAATCCTCGTTCTTCCACAGTAGTATCTTAAAACGCACCACGAACATTACTCGCTTTTACAAGCGGCCAGAATACGTGGCCAAATATTCCTTAGGTTCACACCTTGATGGACATGGCAAACCAGAGAATACTACCCCTATGAACCATGATCCTAGTTTCAGGATTAATCCTTCCTTGAGGGAAGATCCACCACAAGTACATCACATTTTCCAATCGAAAAATCATATTCCCATCCTTATCTCCATCCGGGAGATCAAATCCATCACATATCGTACTTTGGTGGATTCCGTTTCATTTACTTGCTCGGTTCTCATCTTTCTATGGGACTTAATCCCTTTTAGCAATTCTGTAACGACCAGAGCTCGGATCTCCGAACCCGACCCAGACCGTCACGGTAAACATCTTAAATCATCTAAAATTATCAATTATACGTCATCAATGAACTCAACATCATTAAAAATGTCATCAAGAAACCTCATAAATGCACCATTAATTAAATATCCATAAATGTAATAATAAATAACTTTAATAAATGACATCAATGTCTAAAATATCAATCCTCATAAAAATCTAATAAAAGTCAAAAGTAACTGAAGTAACAAAAATCTTAACTTTCTATCCTGAAAGCCTCGATCCCCGAGATCACCTCTACCTGGAGTCTACACAGCAATCTCTTCTATCTTGATATCAACCTGCCTACTCTTGAGCCAATAAAACATAAGACTGAGCCGAATGTCGAGCAAGTAAAAATAAACACTAATAGGGGAGTACAATAAAATATTTTGGACAATAACACAACGAATAAAATTAATAATAACAGGTGATGTAACAACTACTGTCTGAGATTCAACAAGTCGGGTCTACACCCCGAAGCATATGAACAACCGGATATCAAGAGAGCAATAGGGATTTCATCGAATCTGCTCAATATGAGGTCACAACTGGATGAATGACAGGAGTCTCCATGGACCTTATTCTATCATAATGAACCAAAGGCCACGTATTTACGCCCCTAACAGCTGGGTAATGCAACGATATTATCCATGGTATCCAACTACCTCTAAAGTCCTCCCAGATGCTGTACTTGTAGTATAGCGATACCACCTCCGATACCCCTCGTCAATGATATCCCAGATATCATCTTCTACGATGGTCACCAGGTTATAAGCATCCCTCTCGATTCACTGTATGATATAACAAGAATCTAATTATCAACTTAATTTGAGGTTATCACTGTATGAAATAATAGGAATCTCCTTGGACCTTATTCCACCATAGTGATCCAAAGGCCGTGTATTTACGCCCCTAATGGTTGGGTATTACAACGAGGTTATCCATGGTATCCAACTACCCCCACAATCCTCCCAGAGGCTATACTCGTAAGATGCCAATACCACATCCGATATCCCTCGCTAATGATATCCCAGATATCAGTATTTACGATAGTTATTAGGTTATAAGTATCCATCCGCAATATCAATGACCTCATTCTCCGGAATATGGGGTTAGTATCGAAAAAGTGTAGACTACACTAAGGTTCCGTAGCCTCCCATTCGACTCGACACCTTAATGTTTTCATACTCTCTCCTCAATTTAGCCATAGAGTGTCAATAAATGTACCCACACCACCGAGATTAACGCGAGGAATATTTTTACCAGATTTTGTCAACAATATATGAAAATAATCACGTAACCGATTAATATTATTTCAAGCATACCAACATACTTGCATAATTCCATATAAAAATTTTCTACCATCAACATACGTCAATATAAATATGCACCATCCCATGTGTAATTATGTATATACTTTCTA
>JAODPA010043223.1:0-11889 GCA_025585075.1 Nepenthes mirabilis | reverse complement strand
GAATGTTGAGACCTAGAAATTCTACCATTATAATTTAAATACTAATGCCTGTACAGGATACGGGTTACTGTTGAATTCAAAAGTCCGCTTGATTTATTTTTCAAGTCAAACTAAAACGGGCTGGATTTGTAGCTCTGAACTTAGATCCCGTGCACCATAATAGAAGACAATATGTCAGAGAAAAATGGCGGGACTTACTCCTCGATTTATCCTCCGACGTTCAAATCAATAATCTTTCACGAAATATAGAAAGATGAGTAAATGTAAGAATAGTGCACGGGAATGGGGGTTGAGTTTGATATAGTGGTTGTGCTCGCCATGGAGTGGCTTTGTAATGATGTGCTTGGGGAGAGTGACTCTAGTATGGTGAAGGCGAGAATTGTGAGGGAATTCTTGGGGCTTAGAGAGGGAGAGAGAAAAGGGCACTCTAGATTTTGCTTAATTGCCTACAAGAGCTGGTGCAAGTACTCGACAGAGCATGCCTTTGAAATTTGTCTTGATTGCTTTTTATAACCCTGGAACCCCCTCAACTTCGCTTGGACGGTCAAGTTGGTTACCAGTTGCCTGGAGAAGACTTTTGTCAACTGGCAAGGAGGTTGTTGGCCATTTATGGTAACCATGATCGCTCAGAGGGATTTCTTCCTTCCATGTGGAGATACTGTACGCAGTAAATATGAGGGTTTTCATCGTGGGAGATATGCTGAGTTGGGGGCTTCCTTTCCTAGAGAGATCATGATCCGATGAGATATTCGGGATCTTGATCGGCTAATGCAAGTAGTCTCTCATGCGCGGGAAGAGAGCCATGGGCCATCCGACTTGGCTATAGCCGGTTTGGGCTGTATCCTGTCAACTGAGGGTCACTTCCGATCAATGGAGGTGTTGACTGTCCTCTACTCTAGTAAGCCGTATTTCTTATAGGCTGACCACCCTTTAGGGTTGACCCATTTCGGTCATTCCCATCACTAGCCCCCTATGTTAAGAGTTCAGATTTTTGGCCGTCGATATGTTTATGATAGGACGTGACACGCCGTGTCATCTTTGTTGCTGCTTCCTTCCCCAGGCAATCTAGTTCCCCTTTTTGCTATTTCTGTCGAGATTCTTCTACCCCCGCAATTTCCTACAGATTTGCTAGGTCAAAGGTTTCTTGACGTTTTGTGCCCCGTTGGTTCCTTTTTGTGTTATAAATTGTGGGCTCGCGGCACTTCTTGGCATCATGTTCCTCCTTGGTCAGTGAGATGGCATGGGATCCTGATGCCGCTGAGAGGCTTGGGTTTCCGGTGGAAATCGCCTTTCTCATATGGTGGCTTTATCTTAGGGTGTGCCTACATTCTGCTTTGGTCACCTCTTTTCATATAAGAGGCCACTTTGGTCACCCCTTTTTGCATCACTATAGAGCCATGCCTGTTCTTTTTCTCTACCTGGGACTGAGCCTCCTTGCCATTGTGCCTCTGCCTTGGGTGGCAGCATGTCCCTGGGACAGCTTGTGGTCATTTTTTCTTTATTGTAGGTTAAGGCTTTCTTTATCCTTTGGCCAACTGCATAAGGTTGTCTTTCCTTATGACAAGCTTTTGATCTAGTCTCATTGTGTTGTTCTTCTGCCCGAGAGCTTGTTTCGATGGAGTAGGACCATTGCGGTTGGATTGCCCTCCATGTGCTTCGCCTCCTTTTTTTATTTTATTTTGTTGTACGCTAGCCCTTGGAAGTTTTGTAATTTGTAAAGTAAGATTAATGAATGGAACTAGTCACCACTTCTATTCGTGCCGTCTTTTGCTGTTGTGTTTCTTTTCTCTCTCTTTTTTTTTTTGACGTCAGACTAGAATGAGAAGCCGACATCCTCATGGTAGCCATACTGGATGGCCAACCAGTTTCATCGACCCAACCAGCTGAAATTCGGAGTGGCTGTTAACCAGTCGAGCGGACGAAACCGGACTTGTAGTAGACCGGCTTCACTGGTCAGTCCGGCAAATGTCCGGAGTTGTGAATGAAGAGCCAATTCGGTATGAATACATCATGTCTCTCCGCCACATTTTGGTTTACTCCAGAAGTGGAGTGTAGTGGCCTGGGAAGCTGTGTGGCTTCGTACTCTAATCCATCATTATCTGCCACGTGTCCGTCGCCGCAATGGCTGCCAATCACCATTAATGAGACAGGACTATATGACCCGTCTAAATGCCTCCCAGTGATGACACGTAGTTGGCATTATGAGCGTGCATTTTCAAGGCGCCCTGTTGAATTTGTGCCAGCCACAACTATAAAAAAAAGGACATTGTTTCAAGTTTCACTTCTCCTTCCTACTTGTTTTCATTGAACCTTTCCTCCTACTTCTATGTAACTTGCTTTTCTCAGATTTCCTAGCTCCCAAGGTTGGCGAGATTTGCTTTGTCATTGACTCTGGTGATGTTGGGCTTTGTACATTCAGTACAACATTTCGCCGTCAATTTTGCATTCGGTGCCGGGAGAGCACAATAGGACCTACTCGCATCCAAAGGGCTTTATCACTATTTATGAGGCTCACCTGCGAAGTAAGCTTCGCCTTCCTATCCCCGGGGAGCTATTTGACATGTTTCGAGCTCTCAGAGTTCCGATGGTGAGATTTTATGCAAATGCCATCTGATACTTATGCTCCCTGTGCATATTCCTTCATCACTAGGGAAGTGCATTGACGGCAACAGTAGTGAAGGTTATCTTCTGGTTCTCCCAGAGTGCAGATTGGATCTCACTGTCCTCTCTTGAGTTGCGCATTAGTGAGGCCATTCTTGACTTTGTTAAGAATTGGAAGGACTAATTCTTTTTTGTAAAGGTTTCTGAGAACTAGCCCTTATCCATAGATTGGGGTAACGTGCCGGCTACCCTTACTGGCAAAGTTTTGCGCGAGGAGGCGGAGTCCGTCAGACCATTGATAGAGCTGATCCGGGCTCACTTGGAGGAGTTCTAAAGGGACCATCTTTTGTCGAATGAGGCCCTTTCATGGGCCCACCTTCTCCGAGAGGACAGCCAAGGCCACCGCTCCCCCACTGACACAGCCTAAAAGGAAGGTCGGGACCCTATTCATCAGCGATCCTTCTAATAGTCCACCTTGGCAGTGATCTGAGTCATCTCTGGGTTCCTCGTCATCTTCTGCTGTCGAGGATCTTCCAATGGTGGAGTGGATTAGGAGCATTGGCAAGTCTTCTAGGGTGCCAGCCCTCACTACTCCTTTGGATGCCAACACCACTGAGGCCGGTGTTGAGACGCCCTTAGTCGGTTTGCTTCCTACTCCTTTTCGTGCCTTGTCAGGTAAACCGACAGTTGGATCGGTTGGGCCGACAGAAGAGACGGCCCAAACTCACCCGAAGGCCCATCTGGGAACAAGGACAGGGGCCAGCCTCGAGGCTTTGCAAGAGGGCCGGCGCAAATCCCCACAAGGGGGCCCATAGGCGTTTCCCCCCTCTTCCATGCTGGAATGGGTGGACGACTGTCCTCCTGAACAGCCAGCCAGAGAGGAGTCCGAGATGAGCCGTCCAGCAGAAGTCAGGCCGGCGGACGAGATCAAGGAGATGGCAGTGATGGAGGCCTCTCCATCATCAGCGCCCTTGAGAGCTATTACGTCTATAGAGCCCTACATCTGAGTAAGTCGCATCGAGCTTTTGCACTTTTGCCAAGGGCAGATGGCCTCAATCTCTTTTCTTTGGTTGATTTGCAGGATGACAAAGCGATGCAATTCCTTCAGACTTGCTTGTACCAGCGGTCGTCCCGGATCTAGATGTTCGAAGGAGAGGTCCATCGTCTTAACCAAACAAGGGTCGACACGAAGGTGGTGGAGGAGCTGCAGGGCCGGTTGGACATTGCCGTCTTTGAAATCAAGCTGTATTAGGACCGCATCTTGGATCTTGAGCTCCAACTTTTAAACGTCCTAGTGGAGTTGCAGAATTTCGAGGACACCTTGTCCCAATCTGAGGATGCCTTGCAGGCCGCTAAGCAGGACATGGCTTCACTCCGGAGTGAGAACATTAGACTCAGAGAGGAGCTGACAACTCGGATCGGTCTAGAGGAGTTGGGTCCTGTTCTACACACAAGGCTCCTGGACAGTGTTCAGTTGTGCCGGCGGGTTGCCTCCATCTTTGACCATGACTTTTCCACTGGCATCTTCGATCATAGGAACAGTGCTGCCCAACACCGGTCTGACCTAGTTGAGTTTGCCAACGGGGAGGGCCTTTCGTCTCATCCTCCTACTGACCCCCAACTTTAGGGTCACTGTCCTTGTTATATCTTCTTCGTATTCATTGTATATTATATATATATATTTACCGTTGTCTGTACAACTTTGTTCCGTAATGAATAAAAGAAGATTTCTCTAGAGTTGGTGATGACATCTTTATTTTCATACGACCCTACTTTCTTGTGATTGTTTGTCGGTTGAGTGACTTCGCTTTTGTAGCCAGGCCCTTTAGATGTGTTAGAGTCATCATGGGCTGATGGCAGGTTGCACGAGGATGTGATGCGATATCCGTCATAATGGTGCCTACAGGCTGAATTTCTAGGGTTAGGACACACGTCATTTGCCATTACAGCGACGCGACCTTTTAGCCTCGCTACATCGTCATTCCCTACAAATGCTCCACTTACTTAAGCGTGATGTCTCTCGCTATTCTTTTCATCACTTGCCCTCCATAGACATCTCTACTTTTACCGTGGCCAATCGAGACATGATCGACATCTCGACTTTGCTCATCCTACCACAAGCAGCGTTGTCTCCTTCTTACCCTAAACCTTTGTCCGAGGAAGGAAGTGGAGATGGGTGATCGGTGGAGGAAATCAACCATGAGGACTCAATGAATGGAGCCGCCGCCAAGGAAGGACGCCACCCAGGCACCCCACTCCCCTATCCCCTTGGTACCTTGAGGGCGCCTCCAAGCCCCGAATTCGTTGGGTCTTCTCGTCAAGTATGCCCATTTTGTTGAGATGCAATCCGGACGCTTTGTTGATGCTGTTTCTGACTGTTCCCTCCTTTTTTTATTTGGCAGTCTTGGGGGGTGTTGCTCTGGTTGGAGGAGTTTGCACAGTTAAAGGGGGACGAAATTGCTCGCTTTTTACTTGCGCAAATCGATTGGGTCACCGAGGCAATGGAACGTCAGGTCGAGGCTGCTATCGGGGACGAACTGTAAAGTTGGGCAATTAGACTGCCTTGATCATTGTTGCTAAAGTTTCTATTGCGTGTCGGATATTTGTGTTCCTTTGTACTGATGTGATTGTGTACTGATGCCGGCATGTATGTTGTATACTTTGTGAATGTAATTGGTAGGATTTTTTTTCTTGATTGCTGTTGTTAGATCGTTCTATTGGGTGTCTGGTGCCCACCTCTTTTCTCTTTTGGTTTAATAATATTACTATTTTGGAGGGCGGTGCCTAAACTATAGTCCTGGGTGCCTTGCCCATTGTTGGAGCATAAGGCAGTTTCCCCATTTGGCTCTGATCTACTGACCATCGATGACTGGCGGTGCTATCTCCTTCGGGAGAAGGTCGCTGCACGCATGCTAAGTAAGCCCCCTAAGGTTTTTCGTTCAACCGCGAGCAAGCCACTTGGTACGGGACCAAGGTTTAATCCGACCGCATATGGGCCACTTGGTGCTAGACCGAGGTTCTATTCGACCTCGTTTGGGCTGCTCGGTGTGGGATCGAGGTTTAATTTGACCGCGTATGGGCCGCTCGGTGCAAGATTGAGGTTCAATTCGACCTCGTTTGGGCCGCTTAGTCTGGGATTGAGGTTCAATTCGAACGCGTATGAGCCGTTCAGTGGGGGATCGAAGTTCATCTCGATCACGTTTGGGACTCTCGGTGTAGGACCAAGATTTGGTAATAGGTGAATAAGAATTCACCCGACTTAGGGCAGTCTAAGTCGCTTTGTCTCTTGTTGTGCAAGCACTCGCATGAATAAACACGCAGTCAGTAAACAATGTAAGTTTATATGGACCAAAAAGAAAATCATTCTTATTAATTTAAACATGTCACACTTTCACAAGCATTTCAGCATTGCATGATGCGCCTACTTGAAATTGGGGTGACTTTACTAATAGTACCTTTTTAGGTGGATGGCGTTCCACATTCTTAGCACCAGTTAGCCGTTCTGGGTGTGTAATTTGTGTGCACTACTCTTGAGAATTGCAGGGATGAGGAAAGAGCCTTCCTAGTTCAGGAAAAGCTTGTTCTTGTTTGCTAGTTTTCCCATGGCCTCTATATTACGAAGCACCAAGTCATCGACCTCAAACTGACGGGCTTTGAATTTCTTATTGTAGTATCAGGCAACCTGTTGTTGGTAGGCCGCCATGCGCATCCTGGCGGCATCCCTTGCTCCTTCGAGCAAGTCCAGGTACTCCCTCAACCGTTGGAAATTGCTAACCGAATCAAAACCTTCAATCCGAAAATTGGGTAGTCCAATATCTATTGGGATAACCGTTTCGATTCCATAGCAAAGGCTGAATGGTGTTTCGTGGGTGGGCTCCTTCGGCTTCGTCCAGTATGACCACAGCACAGAGGGAAACTCATACACCTAGGAGCCCTCAGCGTCCTCTAATTTGATTTTTAGGCCGTGCATTAGGGTCCAATTGATGACCTCTACTTGCCCATTCACCTATGGATAGGCAACAAAGGTGTAGACTAGCCGGATGCCCAAGATTTTACAATATTTGGTGAAGCAATTGCAGGTGAACTGAGTTCTATTGTCAGTCATGACCGCTTCTGGAATCCTAAACCGGCAAACAATGTTTTGCCAAAGAATTTTCATTGTGTGGTGTTCGGTGAAGTAGTCGAATCCTACCACGAAGAACCACCTCTGCCCAGGCGCGATAGGGAAGGGTCCGAGTATGTCGAGGCTCCACTGTGCAAACAGCCAGGGGGGTTGGAGGGCCTTCAGCTCCGTGGGCGGCCAATGGGACAGGTTGCCATATACTTGGTAGTTCTCGCACCTTTTCATAAACTCCATGGCATCCTTTTTCATTGTTGGCTAGTTGTACCCATGGCACATCACCTTGAAGACTAAACTTTTGCTGCCGATGTGTAGCCCGCAAATTTTAAGATGGATCTCGCTCTTTGCGTAGTCTGCTTTCTCTGGAGTAAGGCATCACAAGCACGGGGCGCAGTACCCATGGCGGTACATCTTGCCGTCCATGATGCTATACCAGCCAATGGTTTTCTTCACACGTTTAGCATCCTCTAGGTCCTCCGGCAGGGTGTCGTCTGTCAAGTATCTCCATTAGGGGGTCATCCTATTCTCGTTGTTAGAGATATGTAGCACTCCCTGCTCGGGCTCTTCTATACTCGATGCGGTCAAGATTTCTCACATTTTTCTCGAGTATTACTCGGGGCTTTCGGCTAATGTGACCTTTATCAGCTGGTCGGCCTTCCAATTGTTGACCCTTGGGATGTGTTTCACCTCAACTTTGTCAAACTCACGGGCCAAGTCTCTTACTTTGGTAAGGTATTTTGTGAGCAGCGGGTTCGATACCTCAAAGTTTTCCCAAACCTGATTAACAATCAGCTCAGAGTCGCTATAGAAGGTCAAGCGCATGGCAGAGCATTCTTTTGCCAATTGGAGCTCGACGAATAGGGCCCCATATTCAGTTTTGTTGTTGGTGGCCGGAAATTTGAGTTTCAGTGAGTACTTAATCTCCAATCCTTCGTGAGTTCTCAGGACTACTTCGACCCCATTGTCAATTTGTCTTGATGATCCATCAACATGTAGGGTCCAGACTGAATTCTCCTCCGTCTAGCGGGTGGTCTCGCTTGGATTATTAGGGTCTAGAGTCGGGATGGTGGTTTCAACAATGAAGTACGCTTGGGGTTGTCTCTTTATGGTCAGCCTAGGTTTGAATTCTATGTCAAATTTGCCCAATTTGATGGCCCACATTACATGTCGGCTGGACATGCCAGGCTTTTGCAAGATCCCGTTTAGGGGCTGATAGGTCAGGATGACGATCATGTGTGCCTAAAAGTATGGGCATAGTTTTCAGGCCAAATAGACAAGCGCAAGCGTGATTTTCTCCACGTGTGTGTAGCGGGTCTTGGTGTTCGCCAAGGTCTTATTAACGTAGTAGACTGGCCGCTGCATGTTCGCCTTTTGTCGGACCAGGACTGAGCTAAGTGCCTTCTCTGAAACTGCAAGGTATAGGTATAGCTCCTCTCCTTGTTCCAGTGATGCCAGGAGGGGCGAACTAGCAAGATAATCATTCAGCTGATGGAAGGAGTCCCGACAGTCTGACATCCACTGCAAGTCATTGGTTTTTATACCTCTCAGGGTCTTGAAAAATGGGAAGTACTTTTCTGCAAACATCGCTAGGTAGTAGGAGAGGGCCGCCAGCCTTCTAGTTAGCCTTTGGATGTCTTTGATGGTCCGCGGTGGACTCATATCCATAATCGCTTTTATCTTTTTGGGGTTCGCCTCAATCTCCCACTGGGAGACGATGAAGTCTAAAAAGTTTTCAGATGACACCTGAAGACACATTTAAAAGGGTTCAGCTTCATTTAGTGTGCCCGGAGTACCCCGAAAGCCTTGACGAGATCGCGAATATGGTCATCGGTGGTTTTACTCTTGACGAGCATGTCTTCTTCATATACCTCTATATTCTAACCGATCTGGTCCTCGAACATTTTGCTCACGAGCCTCTGGTAGGTGGCGCCCGTGTTATTTAGACCGAATGATATGACCTTGTAGCAATAAGTCCCCTAATCAGTCATAAATGACGTGTACGCTTTATCTTTTAGGCTCATCCGAGTCTGGTTATAACCTGAGTAAGTATCCATAAAATTTAACAACTCATAACTAGATGTGGAGTCTACCAATAAGTCGTCCTGGGAAGTGGGAAGATTTTCTTCGGGTATGCCTTGTTGATGTCGGTAAAGTTGACGCACATCTATTACTTTCCATTACTCTTTTATAATGACCACGTTGGAGAGCCAGTTCAGGTACTGAACCTCCCTTATAAAGTCGGAGTTAAAGAACTGCTTTACTTCTTCCCGAGTGGCAATGAGTTTTTCAATGGAATGGTTCCTCCGCTTTTACCTAAAGGGCTTACGGCCAGAATTGATATCCAAGTTATGAACCATTACTCCAATCAGGATCATAGGCATATCGGCAGGGTTCCACGTGAAGATATCTGCATTTTTCCTTAAGAAACTAATTAACCGGTATGCAAGGGTCCGGCAAGCGAGCTTCCTATTTGTATGCAATTTTTTTGGACTGTCTGGATCCAAGGGACCAGATCGATGGCTTCATTGGATTAGGCCTTTTGTAGGGTCGCTTTATTCTGATGATCTAGGCCTTTGGCCGGCCTTCCTGATGCGGCCTAGGTGACTTGGGATAAATAACACATTCGGCCGGTCACCTGATCACCCAACACTTCACTAATGCCACATACTGTGGGGAACTTAATTTTCAGATGTGAAATCGATGATATGGCTTTGAATGCTTCTAGGCACAGTCGGCCAAGTATGGTGTTGTATACAGAAGGTAGGTCGACAACCAGAATAGTGAGCATGTAGGACACTGTACTAGGGTTTGTGCCCAAGTTAATTTCCACTGGATAGTCCCTTAAATGGCGACTGGTTCATTATCCAGCCCATAGAGGGGCCCTTCAGCAGGTTTTGAGTGGCTCTTTTTTAGGTTTAATTTAAAATACGTATCGAGATAAAGCAAATTACGTAAACTTTTATTATCGATAAAAACTTGTTTCAACTGGTAATCAATAGTACCATTTGTAACAATGGTAGATACAACCAAAGGGTCAAAATGGGAAAAAATTATATGTGCCATATCGTTATTGTTGAAACTAATGACATCATCTCCTACACTTGGTTTCTTACTTCCAGCCGGCCACTCCTGGCGATCTAGGTAGTCGGTCTTGGATAGTTTGGTGGTCACCATGTTGACCACTCCGACCACGACTCGGTTCCTTAGGTGATACTGCTCTAATCTCTCTTCACCTGTCGAACTAGGATTCAGCTCCAGGTTTATTAGAAACTTGGTGAGGTGGCCTCTCTGAATCAATTCCTTGATCTCTTTCTGTAGGGTTCGACAATCCTTTGTACTGTTACCCGATGATAAATGGTAGTCATAGTATTTCATCTAATCTCCTCTCTCTATGTTCATGATCGGTTTCGACTACTTCAGAATCTTTTTCTTTCTAATTTGCATGAGGATGTTCACCCGAGAGTCTTTCAAAGGGGTTAGGTTTAGGGCCTTGAACTTCCTTCGTGTAGTCAGCTCTGCCCTGGGCTGGTTTATGCGGGGATTATCACGATCCCCATTATTTCTCTTTCCGTTCGTTGGCCCAGGGCGGGGGTTGTCCACTCATTCCAAGTGCTTTGCCTTGTTAGCTTCCTCGGTAGCAATGTAGGCTTGGACGATAGACTTGGCCTCCTGAAATGTCTGCAAGTCCTTGTGAGCCAGATGCTTGAAAGAGTCACCCGGCACTAGAGCCGAGATAAAATTGCTTAGTTTCACCTCATCGGTGAGTTTGGGTATCTCCAAGACTCAGTGGTAAACCGACCCAAGAAACTCTTCAGATTCTCGCCCGACCTTTGTTTGACATAGGTGAGGTGCCAAGGCATCCCCCTTCAGAGTCAGGAAAAAGCACAGGCACATAGCAGGCTCATCCAAACTCTGAAAGTTTAGTAGAGTGCGAAAATGGTTGAGATGATTCATAGGGTTAGTGCTTCCGTCATATGGTTCCAGACCCAGCATCTAAAACTTGGGAGGAAGCGGTTGGGTCTGGATCTCCATAGTGAATGGTGACCTCTTCAGGCCAGTGGAGTATCCGCCAGCATCTTCTTTGAATACGCGCTTTCATATCTTTTTAACTTTCTCTTTTACCCGAGAGGAGGTTGTAGTCCTTTTAGTATTAAGGTAGGTCATCAACCCTGAGCATTAAGCCGAGCAGGGCGAAGCCAATCGGTGGCTGCCACTGGCCGGTCGAGTGATGTGTGAGGCTCCTTCTTGGGCCAAGGGACTTTGCTCGTCACGAGAGTAGCGCGGGTTCTTTTGTTTCAGGTTCTCCTCCAGAGTCCCGCGACTTAGCCAACCTTCTAATCTAGAGTGGCTCTTGGCATTTGAAGTTGTCAGGGTCTCGAGGTAGCTTGGGCGCTGAGCCCTCATTGATAGTTTCTTCCTTCTCTGACCTCCGCAACTAAAGGTTGGAGTGTGGACCGAGGCAAAGAGAGCCCGCTGTCCCCTCTAGGCTTGGTGTGCATAGAGAATTTGGAGGATTCGATACTTGTTATTCATTTGCTCCACCATTACCATGATGAAGGGAGTCGATCGCTCTTCCACTTGGTTACCCGCGGAGGGGTCATCACCGGGAAAGGTGATGTCCTTGTTGGTGCGTTGGTTTGTGCTCTCGTGTTAACCATGCTTACAGAGGAAAGAGTAGTTAGGCCTTTTGTTCGCCTTCCTATATACGGGGCCAATGATGCATCCACGGGATCCGACTTACTGTTGAATTCAAAAGTCCGCTTAATCTTCCTCTTCATGTTGAATTGAAATGGGTTTGGATTGGTAGCTTCGAACCTGCATCTTGCGTACCACAACAGAAGACAATATGTCAGAGAAAAACGGTGGGACTTTCTCCCTGATTTATTTTTCGACAATCAAGTCAGTAATCTTTCACAGAAAATAGAAAGATAAGCAAATGCAAGAATAGTGCACGGGAGTAGGGGTTGATTCTGATACGGAGATGGTGCGCTCGAGGAAAGCGGCTTTGGTGTGGTGGAGGCAAAAATTGTGAGGGAATTCTCAGGGCTTGGAGAGGGAGAGAGAAAAGGGCACTCAAGTTTTTACTTAATTGCCTGCAAGAGCTGGTGTGAGTACTCGAGAAAGCATGCCTTTAGAGTCTATCTTGAGGACCTTTTATAACCCTGGAA
>JAODPA010043212.1:0-11890 GCA_025585075.1 Nepenthes mirabilis | reverse complement strand
AAAATAGCATATTTAAATAACCAAGTAAATTTCAAATATTAGAGAATAAATATTGTTGCGTCTCGAGCCCATGGTTATCGTACGAATTAGAAAACCTTCGAATTCCTCAGCGTGCGGCAGCTTTGGGAGAAGGGTCTGGTCTCCGCATCTACAAACCTGGACCTGCACAACACAAACAACAAACAAGAGGTTAGGGTTCCGGCAGGATTTCTTTCACCGAGACCGCTCCGAAGCTCAAGTCAGTAAATTTTCGCAATAAACGAAAATGACACACGCTAAGAGCGGTGCGCAGGCGTATGCTGTGGAAGCGTAAGAGATGCTTGTGCGGTGATATGGAGAATGCAGTGAGCAGGTGATGGAAGGCCTAGCTTTCTTGGTGCACCGCCGCGGGTGGCTAACGTTCCCGTAATCTGAGGCGATGTGGGAAGGAAAAAGCGAGCTGGCTATTGCCGACGGAAGCAAGATGATCCTCATTCCGGCTCGTTAATTTGTTGTGATCGAGTAGAGGAGAAGGGAGCTGTTCAGCATGATTCATCGTTGGAATCGGAGTTTATCAGTCAATGAAAATGCTGAAAAACATTCGTGAGAGAGCTCCAGATTCAGAGATATCCTACTGCAGTCGGCAGGTTTCTAGCGTTGGAGGCCACGCCTGATTATTCTTGGAACGAGGAGGGGCTGGCCGCCTGCAGGTGGTTGCGTAAGCCGCTGGTGCTGCGCCAGCTGATTTCCCGTCGTCTCCACCCATGCCCCCCCGCCTGTAGCGCATTAAATGCGCAGCAAGTTCCCGTTGCATTTTGCCAGCGTGGGCTTCCCGTGCGCTCTGGTTCCTGGGCTAGACTCACCATTTCATGCGGGCTTTTGGGCTTTTCGTGAGCCGCGGATTTCTTCAGGGGCTAGGACATGGGACCCAACAAATATATATTTTTTAACAACATATTGAATAATTTTTCTTCTGTAAAGGTTAGAATATTTTGATACTGTATTAAAACTTATATGACTTAAGCCAGTTAAAAGCAGAGCCGAAACCAAGTTGTCGCATTGGTTACAATAAACCATAACAAGTTAGTGTTCGCAGAACCGAATATGACCATCACCACTAGGAAGCTTAATCGCTGTTAAGTGGTCGTAGCCACGAAACCGAGCAAGCGAACACAATTTTATTGTCATATATTTATTTTATCAATAAGAGTCCTTAATTTGATAAATAAATAAATATATATATATTTGATTTTGATGCGTACCTGGATCCGATTTCGAACAGATTCGGATTTTTCTGGATGGTTCGGACCAGTTCCGTTCACTGAGTGCGAATCCTGCATACCACTAAAACAAATAAGAGGTCAGCGTTATCGGTAAAAAGTTATCTCACTGAAAATATTCTGACGCTCAAGTCAGTAAAAAAGTCTTCAAAAGGAAGACACTGAAAATAGAGAGAGAGAGTTTGAGTGTTTGACCCAAATGTAAGAGAGACGTGAGGTCTTCTTCAATCTGGGAGGTGGGAAGGCAGTAAACGGTCGTGAGGGCTCGCTTGTTGCCTTAGGATTTTTGGGAGAATGCTAGCGGATGGGATGGCAGATTTCTCTAAGTACACAATCGTCTTTCAAAAAGCGTAGGCAATTGGAATTGTTCAAGAAAGTGTGCGTCAATGCAAGTCTCCCAGAAAGCCAATGTCAATGGAAGCATAGATCAGAGTCCGTCCTGATGATTCTAGGGTTTATTTTTTATGACTAAGATGGTGATCTTCCTCGTTTGTAAGGCGTGATCCCCTCTGTCCACCTTGGCTGGCTTGCCTTCTTGAGCGAATGCTAGTTGCCAAGGTGGGCGCGATTGTTTCCTTGTAAGGTGGCCAACAACTTTCCCAATTGGTTTCTTTCCTCCTCAGCATATTATCGTTGGAGTGCCTTGGCTGGCAAGAAATTGGGAAGATCTGGCGCTTTCCTTCTTTGAATGACGCCAATCTTGTTAGTGCCTTTATTGGTTTGAGTCAGGCCCGTTACTGTTGAAAGGCTTCTTGGGGCCCATCGTGCAAAATGCGGACGATCAACGCTCGAGTTGACCGTCTGCATGCCAGTTGGCCGCCCTTGTGAAGGGTATCCGTCACCAGCCGCCAGATGGGCCATAGGCCTAAGTGAGCCAGGCCTATTACTGTAAAAGAGCCCCTTTGGGCTTAATAGGCATAAGGCAGACGGTCAACGTTTGGGTTGACCGTCTGTTTGAAAGTTGGCCGCCCGACGGTCAATGCCAGCGTTGACCGTTCTGGACTTTTCAGCTTTTGGGCCCGTCTTCCTATTGGGCCGTTAGAGTATTGACCGTCGTCTTGGGCCTTTGACTTTTGTGGGGCCAGCCCATTTTTTGTATACCCATTACTAGCCCCCCATGCTGATGGTCAGATTTCTGGTCTCCAGTATGTTCATGATGAGATGCCTCTTATTGCCTTCTTTGAGGACCTCATGAAGTCGCATGATAGGCATGAGGGTGAGTTTGATCGGAACTGTTGACCGTCTTGGTCAATTCTGACATACCAGAATTGTTGACCGTCCTGATCAATTCCTGAGTACCAGAATTGTTGACCGTGCTGGTCAATTTCGGAGTACCAGAATTGTTGACCGTCCTGGTCAATTTCGGAGTACCAAAATTGTTGACCTTCTTGGTCAATTCCGGAGTACCAGAATTGTTGACCTTCTTGGTCAATTTCGGAGTACCAGAATTGTTAACCGTCTTGGCCATTTTTGGGAGCGTCTTGCATGGCCACTGGCCGGTTTGCCTAACAGAGTACGACACGTGTTTCCCTCTGATTGGGAGGATAGCCGGGCCATTAATGCGCCAGAGATCCGTCCTTTTGCAGGGTCAAGTTGGGAGGCGACACGTGGCCAGACTGACGTCGTCCTTAATGAGGAGTTTCTGCGCCAGAGACCCATCCTTTTGTAAGGTCAAGTGAGGAGGTAACGCATGGCAGGACTACGGGGTTCTTTGTATGCTTGGCGCTTAAGTTTTCCCTCCGTATTTTAAAATCAATTATACCTTCAAACCGTCGTCTTCTCTGTTCTTGTTTCTCAGATGAATTCTTCCACAAGAAACCCTAGCTTACGCTCGATCATGGCTTCAGTCGCAGACTTTTCGTCCGTCTTGAGAGAAAACGATGTTAAGGCACTGTGTGTTGAATTTAATATTCCCAAAGAGATGGCCTGGAGGGTTCCGGGCGATGATGATAAAGCCTTTACCCCACTGGAGGGGTACATTACTGTCTATGATGCCCATCTAAGGAGCAACCTCCGTCTGCCCTTGCCGGAGGAGTTGGAGTCGATCGTGGCGGCTCTACGAGTACCCATCGCTCAGCTCCATGCCAACGCGGTGAGGTACCTTTGCACTTTATGTATTTTTGCCGAGAAGTTTGGCCATAAATTTAGGATGTCTGGCGTTAAAGTTGTATTTAAAGTGACCCAGGGGGCGGAGTGGATTTCACTCAGTCCCCGTATGGGAATAAAAATTAACAAGGCCATTCATGATTCGCTGAAGAATTGAAGAAATCTGTTCTTCTTTGTGAAAGTGGGAGAGAAATGGCCTATTGCGAGGAGTTGGGGCAAGGTTCCACAGGCATACCTTGGTACACCGTCTCCGGCGGAGAGCGCCGCGTATGCATGGCTAACAAAAGCCATACAGCTTAACCCCGGCGAGTTTAAAAGGGACTTCTTGGTCTTCCGAACAGAGACCAAGAAGGCTAAATGGGGGCCGCCATCACCAGCTCAGAAATGGCACCCTCCGATCATGATGATGAGACCTGAAGACTCAAGGGGTGTGATCATCCGCCCAAGGCCCACAGAGGAAGCTACTGAGAGGGTAATTGGCACGTCCTCATCATCATCGTCGCAGATTGACCTTGTGGCTGTCGGGTTCTGCGGCGGATCCGGCAGCACCTCTGGAGTGGGGAAGCACGTCGAGGATAGGCTCGTGGAGGCTGGAGGAGTCATCCTGGCCCAGCCTGCGGCGAAGGTGGTTCCGGGCGCCGCCTGGATGGAATCTGCGGAGGAGCCAGCTCGCGATGTGCTTGAGGGTTCACGCATTTTTATTGTGAAGTCGTTGACGAGAGCTGATCCACCTGCAGCCATTCCCAAGGCAGCCAGGAGAAGGAAACCTGCCGCAGCTGCTCCAGAGGCTGCAAGGGAGGAGCCCGCCACTACTGTTGATGATGATGAGTTTTTGGATCGTATTTTGGATGAGGCAGCGGCGTGTTCGGCGCGAGAGGATGCTCCTGGCTCACCATTTCCTGGTCCGCCGCCAGCTGGGACACGTCTAGAGCCCAGGCCTAAGAGGCTTGTGAGGAAGACTTACGAGGTATGATTTCTGTGATGGCTTCCTTGTATTTCTTTCTTCCTTGTGTTCGTAACTCACACTGCGCCTTTGTCTTGTGCAGTCAAGAAGGTTGATCTCGACTGTTTTTCGAAAAGTGGAGCAACGAGACCGCATCATTGCGGATCGGGAGGCTAAGATCGCCTGGCTGGAGGCCGAGTTGGCTGCCTCAGGAGGGGAGCTCTACGAGCAGATTGCTGCTCTTGAGACTATCATGGCTGGCATGGAGGCAGAAAATGTTGAGTTGAAGGCCGAGGTCGCTCGCTCGAAGGAGGAGGAGGATCGACTTAAGGCGAGCAACAAACACCTTGCAGATCAAGCCGCCGCCTCAGAGAACGAGTTGGCCACTCGGATGAGCCATCATGAGATCGGGGGCGCACTGCACGCCCGGCTGTTAGAGGGGCTCAACATTGGGTGGCGCGTTGTACGGTTGATCATTCCTGACTTACCAGTGGAGTTTATCAAGCAGAGAAACCTCGCAGCGCAATGTAAGGAAGATTTGGAAGGAGAGCCCCGAGACAGCTAGGGTGGTCCGCCGCCCCTATAGCCCTTTGTATTTCTTTCGTGTTTTTGGATCTCATGTAAATTGTAACGCCCTTTTTAAGCAATAAAATGGAAATTCCTTTCAATTTGGTCTCCAATGTTCTTATTGCCTTTTGTGTTTGTGTGGATTATTGTATTAGTCGGCCAACCTGGTTGGCTGGCGACTGTTGTCTGGTGGCCTAAGGAGCTGAGTCCCTAGGCTTGGCAGGTGGTTGCGTTAACCAGCCTTGCAGTGTTATCCAAGTGAGAACTTGGACAGTCAGTGTTAGAGAAGGGACGCTTCTCGTTACTGTTTAATCACGTTACCCTTTCGTTGAGAAGGTTACTGCGTGGGGCGGCCAACCTGGTTGGCTGGCTGCCGAAGGAATAAGATCCTTAAGTTGGGTAGGCGGTTGTATTAACCAACCTGGTGGCACCGTGCAAGTGAAGACTTGGGCTGCCAATGTTGGAAAAGAAAGGTTTCTCCCTTCGACCGTCGTTGACTGACGTTGTTGCTCCCCAAGAGGAGGTCGTCGCGTGTGCCATACTTGCCCCCTAAGATTTTTAGACCGCTATGGGCCACTTGAATGACCAAGATTTCAGACCGCTCATGGGCCACTTAGATGACCAATATTTCAGACCGCTCATGAGCCACTTGGATGACCAGAGTTTCAGACCGCTTATGGGCCACCTAGATGACTAGAGTTTAAGATCGCTTATGGGCCACCAAAATGACCAGGGTTTCAGACCACTTCTGGGCCACTTAGATGACTAGGGTTTAACGAGAGGGTGAAGACCCTCCCGACTTAGGGGCAGTCTAGGTCGGGTAAACCTGCAAGGTAAACACAGTTCATATGTATGCACATAGAGCCTAGGATTCTATATGCTAAGTAAACTTCCCATTTTTCCAAATTAAAATAAGCATGCGAATGAATGCACACAAGTGGGTGAGTGCGTACCTTGGTTCCCTATTGGAAGTATCGTTGAGGTAGGTTGCGTTCCATGTTCGTGGGACCAACTTTCCGTCCTTGTTTCAGAGTTTGTATGCTCCATTTTGCAGGACGGCGGAGACAAGGAAAGGTTCCTCCCAGTTGGGAGAGAGCTTGTTGCGGCCGACCAACTTGCCGGTGACCTCAACGCCCCGTAGGACCAAGTCTCCAACGTCGAACTGTCGGGCTTTTATCTTTTTATTGTAGTATCGGGTAACTCGGTGTTGGTACGCTGCTGTCTACATTCTGGTGGCGTCGCGGGCTTCCTCTATCAGGTCTAAATGTTCCCTGATTTTCTGGGGGTTGGTCCGTGCGTCGAAAGACTCCACCCTGAGACTTGGAAGTCTGATTTCGACAGGAATTACTGCTTCAGTCCCGTAACAGAGGCTAAAGGGTGTCTCGCGTGTTAGTTCTTTCGGGGTTGTACGATAAGACCAGAGGACGGATGGGAGCTCGTCAGCCCAGGAGCCCCCGGCATCCTCTAGCTTAGTCTTTAACCTGTGGAGTAGCGTATGGTTTGTGACCTCCTCCTACCCATTGGCCTGGGGGTATGCTACCGAAGTGTGGACCAGCTTGATCCCAAGGCTGACGCAATATTTGGTAAAGCGTTTTCCCGTGAATTGGGTCCCGTTGTCGGTTACCACGACCTCTGGGACGCTGAACCTGCAGACAATGCCTTGGTGAAGAAATTCTAATGCATTGTGCTCTGTGATTTTTGCTAGCGGGACTGCCTCGACCAATTTGGTGAAATAGTCGATGCCCGCGATGATAAACTTCCTCTGTGCCGTGGCAATGGGAAATGGGCCGAGAATATCAGCCCCCATTGTGCGAAGGGCCATGGAGCCTGAAGCGACTTCAGGTCAGCCGACGGCTGGTGGTAAAGGTTACCGTGAAACTGGCAGCTTTCACACTTCTTCACAAATTCAAGCGCTTCCTTCTTCATTGAGGGCCAATAGTAGTCCTGCCATATGATTTTGAAGGCCAGGTTTTTCCCGCCTACGCGTGATCCACAGATCCCGAGATGAATTTCGCCCAGCGCATAGTCGGCCTCCTCGGGAGATAGACAGCGGAGATATGGAGTTGAGTATCCGCGGTGAAACAGCCGCCCATCGACTACCGTGTACCAGCCGGCTGTCTTTTTAATTCGCGTGGCCTTTTCGACATCCTCTGGGAGTGATCCGTCGGCCAAATATCTAAGGTAGGGCGTCATCCAATTTTTCATCTCGAAAATCTGCATTGCCTCTTGTTTCTCTATGCTGGGAATATTCAGGATCTCTCGTATGTCTCTCGAATACTGTTGTGGACTCTCGGCAGCAGCGGTTCTAGCCAACCGGTCTGCCTTCCAATTTTCGGTTCGAGGAACGTGAATCAGGGTCAGTTCGCTAAAACCCTGGATGGCTTCCCTTGCCTTTGCCAAGTACCTTGCCAAGGATGGGTTGTTCGCCTCGAAGCCCCCATTAAACTGGTTGACGATTAATTCGGAGTCACTGTAAACCGACAACCTCTTGGCAGAGCACTCCTTTGCTAATCGCAAGCTAGCTAGCAGGGCTTTGTATTCGGCGACGTTGTTGGTCGCCTGAAAGTCAAGCTTTAGGGAATACTTGATCTCGAATCCATCAGGGGTCGTAAGGACCACCCCTGCTCGGCCGCCACTGTCCGTGGACGATTCGTCTACGTGGAGTGTCCATTCTGGGACCTCGTCGGGTTGTTCTTTGTTTTATGCTGGCTGTTCCTCATGAATTGGAGTCGTGGTCTCAACGATGAAGTCAGCCAGAACCTGTGCCTTTATGGCGGGTCTGGGTCTGAATTCGATGTCGAACTCACCCAATTCAATAGCCCACTTCACCAGCCGTCTCGAAATGTCGGGTTTCTGGAGTCTGCCTTTCAGCGGCTGGTCAGTAAGGACCACTATACGGTGTGCCTGAAAGTATGGCCTCAATTTTCGTGCTACAAAGATAAGTGCCAGGGCCATTTTTTCAGCGCGTGGATAGCGCATTTTTGGGCCGGTCAACGTTTTACTCACATAATAGACCGGCTGCTGGGTATCGGATTCCTGGCGCACGAGGACGGAGCTGAGGGACACTTCCGATACTGCCAAATAAAGGTACAGCTCCTCCCCGTCCTTGGGTGACGCTAGCAGTGGCGGACTGGCCAGATACTTCTTCAATTCATTGAAGGCGGACTGGCTGTTAGCCGTCCACTGGAATCCGTTGGATTTCATCCCTCTCAGAGCTTTAAAGAAGGGCTGGTACTTGTCACCAGACTTCGCGAGAAAGCGGGACAAAGCTGCCAGCCGCCCAGTCAATCGCTGGACGTCTTTGACGTTCCGTGAGGGAGCCATGTCAGCGAGGGCCTTAATCTCTTCTGGGTTTGCCTCGATTCCCCGCTGGGAGACGATGAAACCCAAGAACTTTCCATAGGCTACCCCGAAGACGCACCTGGCTGGATTCAGCTTTATTTGGTATTGGCGGAGCACCTCAAATGATTCTTCCAGGTCGCGTATGTGGTCGCCAGTGATCCTGCTCTTGACGAGCATGTCATCGACGTAGACCTTCGTGTTGCGACTAATTTGCTTTTCGAATATCTTGTTGACCAGTCGCTGGTAAGTTGCCCCAACATTTTTTAGTCCGAAGGGCATCACTTTGTAGCAGTAGGTGCCCTGGTCCATCATGAACGAGGTATGCTCCTCGTCTTTCGGACTCATTCGAATCTGGTTGTAACCCGAATAGGCGTCCATGAAGCTGAGCAGCTCATGTCCTGTCGTGGAGTCAACCAGTAAGTCGATCCTGGGCAATCAAAAATTGTCTTTCGGGCAGGGCTTGTCGACGTCGGTAAAATCGACGCACATTCACCATTTTTCGTTGCTCTTTTTAACCAAGACGACATTCGAAATCCAATCTGGGTGCTGGACTTCCCTAATGAACCCAGCGTCCAGTAGCTTTTTCACCTTCTCTCGGATGGCAATCAGCTTTTCGACGGAGTGGTTCCTCTGCTTCTACTTGACCGGCTTTCAGTCAGGATCAAGGCCCAACTTGTGGACCATCACCTCAGCCGAAATCCTGGGCATGTCTACGGGAGTCCATGCGAACAAGTCGGCGTTCCGTTACAGGAACGCAATCAGTTCAGCGCGTAGTGTACCAGTGAGTGAGCCGCTAATCTGCACACACTTCTCCAGTTCCTCTGAATTTAGTGGGACCAGATTTGTGGCTTCACTGGGCTACGCCTGTTGCAGGGTGGTCTCATCTCGATGGTCGAGTTCTCCTACCGTGCTAGAGCTGCCGCTAGGGGCAATCTGGGACATGTAGCATGTCCGCCCAATTATTTGGTTGCCTAAGACCTCCCCAACACCGTAGGGTGTTGGAAATTTCACTTTGAGGTGCGGAATCGAGGTAACTGTCCCGAATGCCGCCAGGCAAGGTCTGCCCAGTATAGCGTTGTATACTGATGGTAGGTCAACTACCAGAAAGGTTAGCATGCGACTTGCTATTTTCGGATAGGTGCCTAGGGTGACTTCCAGTTGGATTGTCCCTTGAACGGGCACCGGTTCATTATCAAGGCCGTATAAAGGTACTTCTACGGGTTTTAATTGGTTTCTTTTTAAGCCTAATTTAAAGAACGCATCCAAGTAAAACAAGTCCTTAGAGCTACCATTATCAATAAAGACTCATTTCAGTTGGTAGTCTTAAATACCATCTGAAACGAATGCTGAGATTACAAGGGATCAGCATGGGGGGACATTACATGAATTGAGTCACAATCATTGAAGCTAATAGTATTATCTACTGTGCGCTGCTTCTTCCTCCCAGTCTGCTGCTCCTTGCTGTCTGCCGGGCTCTTGGCAGGTCGAGTGATGACCATGTTAACCACTCCTGCCGCAATCCTATTTTGGGGAGGAGTCTACTCCTGCCTCTCTTCATCAGCCGCTCCTGAGTTCTATCCATGGCCTCTAACAAACTTCGTGAGGTATCCTCTGCGAATCAAGTCCTTAATTTTCCTCTACAATGTCTTGCGGTCCTCGGTTGAATGGCCAGCAGAGCGATGAAAGTCACAGTACTTTGACTGGTTTCCAGAGTCTTTTTTCAGCGGTTTGGGCCACTTCAGGAATTTTTCTTCACGGATTTGCATGAGGACGTTGGCCCACGTGTCTGTCAGAGGTGTGAAACTGGTGGGCCCATAATCTTTGCGTTCTGGGGGCCTAGTCCGGCGCTACTTCTGGTGTGTGTGTTCTCCGCCGCTGTATTTTCTCTTCCCTTCAGCAGGGAACGGCTGAGGCTGATCCATCCGCTCAGGACATTTTGCCTCGTTGGCCTCTTCTGCTGCAGCGTAGGCCCTGATGATGGATTCCGCCTCGCGGAAGGTTTAAGGATTCTTGTGGGCAATGTGCTTGAAAAAGTCACCGAAAGTAAGCGCAGAGATGAAACTGCCCAGCTTCATCTCCTCTGTGATCTTGGGGATCCTTCTAGCTTCAGCCACGAAGCGATCCAGGAAACGCTGTGGGTTCTCTCCCGGTTTCTGCTTTATGTCGGAGAGGTGCCATGGCTGTTTCTCTTCCCATCAGCTCGAAGCGTACTGAGCCAGGAAGAGGTCCGTCACGGAAACTGCCGACACTGCCTGAAGAGAGATGGTGAAATCAGATTCTGGAGTCTCCCTTCAAATTGAGTGGAAAGCAGCGGCACATTGTCGAGTCTTCTGGCCCTTGTAGACTTAGATGGGTGCGGAAGTGATCCAGGTGGTCAACCGGATCACTACCCCCATCGTATAAGTCAAGGGACGACATCTTAAACTTTGATGGCAGTGGATGGTTCAGGATCTCCGCAGTGAAAGGAGATCTATCCAAGTCGATGGCGCGCTCGTCATTCTAGAACACGTGGTTCCAGATTTGGTCCACTCGCAGATCGGCGCAAGTGGCGTTTGCTGACCGTTTGGAGTTGAGGTAATCCCTCAACTCTGTCTTGTCTTTGGCTGACCGTTGCCTTAGGATTTTTTGGAGAATGCTGGCGGACGGGATGGCAGATTTCTCTAAGTACACAATCGTCTTTCAGAAAGCGTAGGCAATTGGAATTGTTCAATAAAGTGTGCGTCAATGTAAGTCTCCCAGAAAGCCAGTGTCAATGGAAGCATAGATCAGAGTCCGTCCTGATGATTCTAGGGTTTATTTTTTATGGCTGAGAGGGTGATCTTCCTCCTTTGGAAGGCGTGATCCCCTCTGTCCACCTTGGCTGGCTTGCCTTCTGGAGCGAATGCCAGTTGCCAAGGTGGGCGCGATTGTTTCTTTGTGAGGCGGCCAACAACTTTTTTAGTTGATTTCTTTCCTCCTCAGCATATTACCATTGGAGTGCCTTGGTTGATAAGGAATTTGGAAGATCTGGCGCTTTCCTTCTTTAAAGGGCGCCAATCTTGTTAGTGCCTTTGTTGGCCTTTTAATGACTGGTGGGCCTAAACGGGTCAAACCCATTACTATTGAAAGGCTTTTTGGGGCCCATCGTGCAAAACGCGGACGGTCAACACTCGAGTTGACCGTCTGCATGCGAGTTGGCCGCCCTTGTGAAGGGTATTCGTCGCCAACCGCCAGATGGGCCATGGACCTAAGTGAGTGAGGCCCATTACTGTAGAAGAGCCTCTTTAGGTTTAGTACGCACAAGGCAGACGGTCAACGTTTGGGTTAATCGTCTGTTTAGAAGTTGGCCGCCCGACGGTTAACGCCAGCGTTGGCCGCCCGACGGTTAACGCCAGCGTTGGCCGCCCGACGGTTAACGCCAGCGTTGACCGTCCCGAACTTTTCAGCTTTTAGGCCCGTTTTCCAATTGGGCCGTTAGAGTATTGACCGTCATCTTGGGCCTTTGACTTTTGTGGGGCCAACCCATTTTTGATATACCCATTAGATTTATTGTGATAAGTTATTCTATAAAGATCTTCTCTCAAAACACATATGTAAGTTTCAATATATATGTTTGATATTTTGACAAATCTTTAAAAAAAAAAACAAAAGAATGGCAAATGATATGTTATGGTAAAATGACAATAAAATAAAC
>JAODPA010043201.1:0-11890 GCA_025585075.1 Nepenthes mirabilis | reverse complement strand
GAATTGAGTTTGATTGAGCATGTAAACTCTACATGTTGCTTATGAGTGTCTTTTCACATATTGTAAGAGTTAATTGTAAATTAATTTTTGGTGAAAAATATAATCCAAATTAACAAGTAAGATAATATATCACATTTGGATGAATATTATTTGCCGATTTACTATTTATAATTTCAGTATTAGGAATAATGTTCTCCATGAGATCAAATGGATATGGAATTGATATAATTTCAAGATGCTCATATACTTTTTTCATGTTAATATTTTTAAAATTTTTATAGATGACTTGGAACTTGTTATTGCTAGAAGCCTTCAAATCATAAAAAATATGCTATTGTCTATTCAAATTGATGGGTACATCGGAATATGGGTTGGCCCATGGTCAACGGAGGCCCAAAAGGTATGCCAGACGGTCAACGTAGAAATAGCCCAATAGGGCGCGAAGGCCCAAAGCTTGAAAGGCTCAAAACGGTCAACGCCATCATTGACCGTTTGGACTACGAAAGACGGCTAACGAGTGCGCAGACGGTCAACTCGAGTGTTGACCGGAATCACTATAGCAACAGGCAAAAAATAAAAGTCTTTTACGGGGCAGGCCCACTTGAGCTCACGATCTATCAGACGGCCAGCAGCGACTCTCCTAGCGATTTTCACAATCTCTGCTGGCTCCTAAAATGGATATTGGCAAAATCGGCGCCTTTCTCGTAAGGAAAGCGCCAGATTTTTTCAATCTCTTGCCAACTGGGGGACTCTAACAGTAAAAACACAGAAGGAAGGTAATAATTTGGAAAGCTACTGACCGCCGTGGAAGGAAACTATTTCAATCATTTTGGCAACTGGTATCAACTCTGAAGGGCAGGCCAACCAAGAATCACGCAGGGGATCATTCCTTTCAAAGGAGGAAGCTCGCCCACTCAACCATAAGTAAGCCCTGGAATTCTCATTCCAGGCATGCTCTCAGTTACTTACGCTTTCTATTACGCAAACTCTTACTCAGGCTACTCACGTAAGGTATTGCTAATACAACGTCCACAACGACACTTCTCCATTTTCTGCTGTCACTCAAAAACCTAAGGCATACAAACGTGCCTCTCACGACCACTTACTATCTCCCCACCATCCAAATTCAAGAAGACAGCTTTGTCTCTCTTTCATCTAAAAACACACAAACACACACTCTCTCTCTTTCTCAATTCTCAGTTTCAGAAACCTTCTTGTATTTCAAAGGCTGTTTACTGATTTGAGCGTTAGAGTATTTTTAGTAGGATCATTTTTCGCCGATACGCTGACCTCTTGTTCTTTTTAGTGGTGTGTAGGATCCAAACTCAGGGAACGGTGCTAGAATCAGAACACGCGGATCAATTCGGGTATGTTCGAAGTTCGGATCCAAAGACGCATCATTGGCGTCGTCTGAGGGAACGCTTACAAAAGCCAACCACAAATTCGCACAACGTTCTCTTTCGTTGTTTGATTCTGCATTCGCAATGGTGAACACGAGAGCTCAAGCTAGCAACCCCGCTAGAGACCAATCCCGACCAGGACCACGCTGCTGATGTCACGGTCAACGGGACAATAGGCGGAGTGCCAGCGCCATACTTTCAGCAGCTGCTGGAGCATATGCAAGCCAACAATTGTCTATTCCAAATACTTTGCGCTCAGAACGAGTAGCGATTGCAAGCGGCTCCTTCAACAGCTGTCCCAGCACCAGCCACCAAAAAAGGTGGCCTGAGGAAAAAGATGCCAGCCAAGAGGCCCGAGAGACCCAGGGGCAATCCAGTCCCAATCTCCTCTCGCGTTCCTGGCCAGAACAGGACCGAAGAAGGCTCCGGGAGCATGTCTCCGCGAGAAAGTCCAGAGCACATCTCCTAGTAGGCAACCGGCTGCTGAACCCTCCAGGGATAAAATGGAGTTGAGGGTTTACCTCAACTCCAAAAGATCAGCAAACGTCGCTAGCACAGATCTGAGAGTGGACAAAATCTGGAACCGTGTGTTCCAAGATGAGGAGCGCGCTATTGACTTGGACCGATCTGCTTTCACAGCGGAGATCCTGAGCCGTCCACTGCCTACGAAGTTCAAGATGCATTCCCTTGACTTATACGATGGGAGCAGTGATCCGGTTGACCACATCGATTACTTTCGCACCTATCTAAGTCTACAAGGATTGGAAGACTAAGCGATGTGCCGCTATTTTTCGCTCACGCTAAAGGAAGATGCTCGAATCTGGTTCCATCACCTCCCTTCGGGCACCATTAGCAGCTTTCGTGAGCTCACAGATCTCTTCTGGGCTCAGTATGCCTCGAGCCAACGGAAAGAAAAGCAGCCGTGGCATCTCTCCCACATCAAGTAGAAACCGGGAGAAAACCCACGGCGTCCTAGATCGTTTTGTGGCAGAAGCCAGACGAATTTTTCAGATTACATAGGAGATGAAGTTAGGCAGTTTCATCTCTGCGCTGACCTAAGGTGACTTTTTTAAGCACCTGTCCCATAAAAATTCTCAAACCTTCCGGGAGGCGGAATCCATCACCTGGGCCTATGCTGCAGCAGAGGAGACTAACGAGGCAAAATGCACAGAGCGGGCGGATTAGCCTCGATCGTTCCTTGGAGAAGGGAAGAGAAAGTACAGCGGCGGAGATCACTCCCGCCAGAAGCAACGCCAGACTGGGCCCCTAGAGCACAGAGACTACGGGCCCACCAGCTTCACACCTCTGACGGACACAAGCTGAAACGTCCTCATGCAGATCCGCGAAGAAAAATTCCTAAAGTGGCCAAGATCACTAAAAAAGGACTCTGAAAATCAGTCGAAGTATTACGACTTTGATCGCTCTGCTGGCCATTCAACTGAGGACTGCAAAATACTGCAGAGGGAGATCAAGGAGCTGATTCGCAGAGGTCACCTCATCAAATTTGTCAGGGGTCCTGGACAGAACTCTAGAGCAGCTGGCGGGGAGGGACAGGAGCAGACTCCTCCCTAAAATAGGGTTGCAGTAGGGTTGGTTAATATGGTTACCACCAGACCTGCTAAAAACCCATCTGGCGGCGAGGAACAGCAGGCTGGGAGGAAGAAGCAACGCACGGCGAATAACACTATCAGCTTTAGTGATGATGACTTTGCCCATGTAGTATCCCCCCATGTTGATTCTCATTGTATCCGCGCTCGTTTCGGACGGTATTATAAACTACCAACTGAAGTGAGTATTTATTGATAATGTAAGTTTTTGAGATTTGCTTTACTTGGGTACTTTCTTCAGATTAGGCTTAAAAAAGAATCAGCTAAAACCAATCGAAGGCCCATTATACGGCCTCGACAACGAGCTAATGCCCGTTCAAGGGACTATCCAGTTAAAAGTCACTTTGGGTACGTATCCAAAAGCAGCAAGTCGAATGCTTACCTTCCTGGTGGTCGACCTACCATCAGTATACAACGTCATATTGGGCAGACCGTGCTTGACAGCGTTCGGGATAGTCACTTTGATTCCACACCCCAAAATGAAGTTTCCAATGCCCTACGGTGTCAGGGAGGTGTTGGGTGACCAGGTTACCGGACGAACCTGTTACATGTCACAGATTGCCCCAAGCGGCAACACTAGAACGGTTGGAAAACTCGACCATCGGGACGAGATAACTCTTCGGCAAGTGCAGTCCGGTGAAGCCACGGATCTAATCCCACTGGACCCGGAAGAGTCGAATAAGTGTGTACAGATCGGCGACTCACTTACCGAACCACTGCGCGATGAATTGGTTGCGTTTCTGTGCAGGAACACTGATCTTTTTGCATGGACTCCAGCAGACATGCCTGGAATCCCAGCGGAGATAATGGTCCATGAACTGGGACTTGACTGCATCCGAAAGCCAGTGAGGCAGAAGCGGAGGAACCACTTCGTTGAAAAGCTAATCGCCATCCGAGAGGAGGTCAAAAGGTTGCTGAACGCAGGCTTCATTAGGGAAGTCCAATACCTAGACTGGCTCTCTAATGTCGTCTTAGTAAAGTAAAGCAACGGGAAATGCGGATGTATGTCGATTTTACCGATGTTAATAAGGCCTGTCCAAAGGACAACTTTTCCTTGCCCAGGATTGACCTACTGGTTGACTCAACAGTCGAACATGAGTTGCTAAGTTTCACGGACGCCTATTCGGGTTACAACCAGATCCGGATGAGTCCAAAGGACGAGAAGCACACTTCGTTCATGACCGATCAGGGCACCTACTGCTATAAAGTAATGCCTTTCGGACTCAAAAACGCTGGAGTGACCTACCAACGCTTGATTAACAAAATATTCGAAAAACAAATTGGTCGCAACATGGAGGTCTATGTCGACGACATGCTCGTTAAGAGTAAGGCCACCGGCGACCACATCCGCGATCTGGAAGAGTCATTCGAGGTGCTCCGTAAGAATCACATGAAGCTGAATCCAGCTAAGTGTATCTTCGGAGTGGCCTCTGAAAAATTCCTGGGTTTCATCATCTCTCAACGCGGGATCGAGGGAAACTCGAAGAAGATCAAGGAGCTCATCGACATGGCCCCGCCCTGGAACGTAAAGGACGTCCAGCGACTAATTGGACGGCTGGCAGCACTGTCTCGCTTCCTTGCGAAGTTCGGTGACAAGTACCAGCCCTTCTTTAAAGCCACTAGAGGAACAAAATCCAATGGGTTCCAATGGACTGTGGAATGCCAAACCGCTTTCGATGAACTGATACGGTATTTGGCCAGCCCGCCGTTGTTGCTGTCACCCAGGGACGGAGAGGAGCGATATCTTTACTTGGTAGTGTCGGAGGCATCCCTGAGCTATGTCCTTGTGCGCCAGGACCCTGACGCCCAGCGGCCGGTCTACTACGAAAGTAAAACGTTGACCGGCCTAGAGACCCGTTACTCATGCGTAGAAAAATTAGCCTTGGCGCTGATATTCTTCGCGTAAAAGTTGAGGCCCTACTTTCAGGCCCATCGGATAGTGGTGGTCCTTACGAACCAGTTGCTAAAAAACATCCTCCCGAAGCGTGACGTTTCTGGACGATTGGTAAAATGGGCTATCGAGTTGGGCGAGCACGACATCGAATTCCAACCCAGGCCTGCTGTGAAAGCACAAGCACTGGCTGATTTCTTTGTCGAGACTATAACCCCAGTCCTCGAGGAACAGCCCGAAGAAAGCACGGAATTGCTTGTCGAAGTTCCAGAATGGATACTCCACGTGGACGGATCGTCTACGGACACCGGCAGTGGCGCTGGAGTGGTCCTTACGACTCCCGACGGGTTTGAGGTGAAATACTCCCTCAGGCTCAATTTTCTGGCAACCAATAACGTTGCTGAGTACGAGGCTCTGTTAGCCGGATTGCAGTTAGCCAAGGAGTGCTCTGCCAAGAGATTGGCAGTTTACGGCGACTCTGAGCTAATCATTAACTAGGTTAGCGGAGGCTTTGAGGCGAACAATCCTCTCTTGGCTAAGTACTTGGCAAAGGCAAGGGACGCCGCCCAGGGTTTCGACAAACTGACTCTGGTTCACATTCCTCAAACTGAAAACTGAAAGGCGGACCAGCTGGCCAAAGCCGTTGCAGTCGAAAATCCAGAATAGTATTCGAAGGACATGCGGGAGATCCTAGACGCTCCCAGCATTGAGAAGCGAGAGGCAATGCAGATTTTCAAAGCGGAAAATCGGATGACGCCTTTCTTAAACTATCTGGCAGACGGATCATTACCAGAGGATGTGGAGAAGGCCAAATCGGTCAAGAAGATGGCCGGCTAGTATGCTGTGGTTGACGAACGGTTATACCATCGTGACTACTCGACTCCATACCTCCGCTGTCTAACTCCCGAAGCGGCTGACTATGCTTTAAGCGAAGTCCACCTCGGAATCTGTGGGTCGCACATTGGCGAAAAAAACTTGGCCTTCAAGGTCATGCGCCAGGGCTCTTATTGGCCCTCGATAAAAAAAGACGCGCTGGAGTTCGTGAAGAAATGTGAAAGCTGCCAGCTTCACAGTAACCTTCACCGCCAGCCATCCGCAGATCTGAAGGCCCTTCAGGCCCCTTGGCTCTTCGCGCAATGGGGGCTCGATCTCCTCGGCCCATTTCCTATTGTCACGGGGCAGAGAAAATTCATCATCGTGGGCATTGACTACTTCACCAAGTGGGTCGAAGCTGTCCCACTAGCTAAGATAACAGAACACAACGCCCTAGAGTTTCTCCGCCAGTACATCGTCTACAGATTCGGCGTCCCCGAGGTCATCGCGATCGACAACGGGACCTAGTTCTCGGGGAAACGCTTCACCAAGTATTGCACTAGTCTTGGCATCAACTTGGTCCACACTTCGGTGATATACCCCGAAGCAAATGGATAGGTGGAGGTGACAAACGGAACGCTGCTCCATGGGTTAAAGACTAAGCTGGAGGACACAGGAGGCTCCTGGGCGGACAAGCTCTCTTTCATTCTTTGGTCTTATCGAACAACCCCGAAGGAACCAACGCGCGAGACGCCCTTCAGCCTCTGTTATGGGATTGAGGCGGTAATCTCGGTCGAAATCGGGGATTCCAAGCCTCAGGGTGGAGTCCTTTGACCCACAGACTAATTCCCAAAAAATTAGGGAGTACATAGACTTGTTAGAGGAAGCCTGCGACGCTGCCCAAGTACGGACAACAGCCTATCAACATCGGATCGCCCGATACTAGAACTAAAAAGTTAAGGTACGACGATTCGATGTAGGGGACCTAGTCCTACAAGGCGTTTAGGCTACAGGCAAGCTGGCCGGCCGCAATAAGCTCTCCCTTAATTGGGAAGGGTCTTTTCTCGTCTCCGCCGTCCTACGAAACGGAGCCTACAAACTCCATAGCCAGGACGTGAAACTGGTTCCGCGAATGTGGAACGCCATCCACCTCAAATGATACTTCTAGTAGCGGACACAGGTACACATTTGCATTATTGTTTTCACTCACTTGGTTGTCTTAATTTTGTGAAAAATAAGTGTTTACTTAGTATACTTTCTATGTGCATGTGCATGTATTTTCTTTGTAGGTTACCCGACCTAAATTGCCCCAAAGTCGGGAGGGTCTTCACCATCTCGTTAAACCTTGGTCATCCAGGCGGCCATAAGTGGTCGAACTTGAACCTCGGTCATTCGAGCGGCCTATTAGCGGTCGTATCCAAACCCTAGTCATCCAGGTGGCCCATAAGGGGCCTAATATGAACCTCGGTTATCCGAGCGGCCCATTGGCGGTCGTATGAAACCCTGGTCATCCAGGCGGCCCATCAGCGGTCGTATTAAACCGTGGTCATCCAAGTGGCCCGATAGCGGTCAAAAACCTTAGGGGACTTACGCAGCATACGCAACGATCTCCTTTACAAGGAGATACCGTGATCAATCAACGACGGTCGAAGGGAGAAACATCCTTCTCCAACGTTGACCGTCCAAGTCATCACTTGGACAGCGCCACCAGGCTGTTTAACACAACCGCCTGCCAAGCCTAAGAACCTCGCTTCTTAGGCAGTCCAACAACGGCAACCGGCCTACCCAGTTGACCGCCCCATGCAATAAAGCATGCAAACACGAGCAGTAAAAATAAATAGACACTGAATTAAAAGAGTTTCCATTTTATTGGTTGAAATGTGTTACAAATTACATTTTACAAATATAAACACATGGGAGGACACAAAAAAAAAAGGTACAAAAGGATACGGAGGTGGCGGCCGCCTCTGACTGCCCTGGGGCTCCCCCACAAGGTCGTCCTTGTGTTGTGCCCCACGGTTTCCTAAGTGAAGGTACTCAATGGAGAAGTCAGGGTCGATCAGTCTCACAAGATGCCGACAAACCTAGACCCCCTCACAAGATGCCCTCGACCTCGTGGGGACGGATCCGAAGACCCAGCTCGTTCTCCAAAGTGGATATTCGATCGGTAAGCCGTTTCGCTTTGCTTCGATCCTCCTCTTCTTTCAAACAAGCATTCTTAGCTCTCAAGCTGGCAATCTCCCCTTCCGTTCCCGCCAGAATAGTCTCGAGGGCAGCAGTCTCCTCGCGATGCTCTCCTGCTGAAGCAGCCAGCTTGGCGTCCAGTCAGGCGATCTCCGCCTCCCTATCAGCCAGCGCCTGATCGCGCTGCACCACCACCTTAAAGACGGCGGAGGCCACCTTCAACGGCTGCACAAAAGACAGACAAAGGGCAAGTTAGAAATCTGGAAAGGAGAAAGTATAATGAATCAATCACCAAGAATCGTACCTTCCAAAATCTCCTTGCGGGCCTCTTAGGCCTAGCCTCTAGACCTGGCCCAGGTGGCGGTGGACCAGGAGCGTCCTCTCGAGCCGAGCTCGTAACTCCCTCCTCCAGAATGCGCTCCAAGAGTTCATCAGTCTCACCCGCGGCAGTTGCAGGTTCTTCAATTGCAGCCTCTGGAGCAGCTGCTAGAGAATCGAGCTCCACTGTTGGCTCCACAGTGAAAGTCTGCGCAACTGGGGAGCTAACAGATGGCTCCCGCGCGCCTACCGCCGTCTCACAAGCTGGCTCCTCAAAAGATTCCATCAATACAGCACTAGAAATCACTTGCGGCACGAGCTGTGCCAAGATGACTCCTCCTGAGTCCGTCGGTCAGTCCTCGTGGGTCTTTTCCAGACCCGCAGTGCTACCAGGCCCGCTGCAGATTCCAACAGCCACATAATCGATGCGGGACGACGACGACGAGGGCGTCTCCAGAACCTTTTCTGGGAGCGGGCCCATAAATTCTTCGTTAGTATGCCGCTCGCGGATGATTACGCCCCTGGAGTCCTCAGGCCTCATCATCCTTATTGGCGGTATGGGTTTTTGAACTGGGGATGGCGGACCCCAGTTCACCTTCTTGGAGCCGGGCTCCTCCCGGGAAACCAAAAAATCCCGTTGGAACTCGTCAGGGTTCTCATTTATTAACTTAGTCAACCACTCCTAGGTTGCCGTCTCCGCCACAGACGGCGTCCCCGCATATGCCTCCGGAACCTGGCCCCAGTCCTTTTCAAGAGGCCAGGCCGTTTCCACACTCACGAAGAAGAACCGGTTCTTTCAGTTTTTCAATGAGTCGTAATGGCCTTATTTATCTTAATGCCAGAACGGAAGACGAGCGATATCCACTCTCCTCCCTAATTTATTTTAAACAGGACCCTAACCATAGACATCCTAAGCTTCTTACCACGCATCCGAAGAGAAATACACATAGTATAGAGATATCGGATAGCGTTGGCATGGAGTTGAGCGATGGGTACTCGTAGAGCTTTCAAAAGAGACTCCAAATCGTCCGGCAACGGGGGACGAAGGCCGCTCCTCAGGTGGGCCTCGTAGACTGTGATATGCCCCGCTGGAGGAGCAAGAGCTCTGTCATTACTTCCCGGGACTCTCCATGCTATCTCCTTCGGGATATTAAACTCAACGCACAGCGCTTTAACGTCATTCTCTCTCAAAATGGAGGTGATGTCTGCAACGGATGCCATGGCTTACTCGAAGAACTAGGGTTTCTGAAAGTTAGGAACGGAGAAGACGAAAGTTTGAAGGCGTAAAAGATTTTCGAAGTGTGGAGGGAAAGCTTAAACGCCAGGCTCGCATTAAAACCCCTCATTAAGGACGCTGTCAGTCCTGCCACGTGTCGCCTCCCTACTTAGCTCTTCAAAAGGCGAATCTCTGACGCATTAATGGCCAGGATATCCGCCCAACCAAAGAAGGACACGTGTCCACTTTCTGGCCTGTGAATCGGCTGATGGTCACACGTCCATCAGGTCTGGAAGAAAGCTTCTCCGGAACTGACCAAATCGGTCAACAATTTTGGTCAATATTGTTCTTCGAAATTGACCAAGACAGTCAACAATTCTGGTCAACGTTGTTATCCGAAATTGACTAAAATGGTCAACAATTTCGATCAATATTGTTCTCCGAAATTGACAAAGACGGTCAACAATTCTGGTCAACGTTGTTCTTCGAAATTGACCAAAATAGTCAACAATTTCGGTCAATATTATTCTTCGGAATTGACTAAGACGGTCAACAATTCTGGTTAACGTTATTCTCCGGAATTGACAAAGACGGTCAACAGTTTTGGTCAACATTCTTCTCTGAAACTGGCCAAAGACGATCAACAGATCTGGTTAATATTTTTCTCCGAAATTGACCAAAATGGTCAACAGCTCCGGTCAAACTTTTCTCTCTGCCTTTCATAGAGTCCTCCGGGATCATCAAACGACGAAGGACAGTAAGGGGCATTCCATCATAAACATACCGTAGCGCAGAATTTTGGCCATAGGCATGGGGGGTTAGTGATGGGTACATCGGAATATGGGCTGTCCCGTGGTCAACGAAGGCCCAAAAGGTATGCCAGACGGTCAACGTAAAAATGGCCCAACAGGGTGCGAAGGCCCAAACCTTGAAAGGCCCAAGACGGGCAACGCCATCGTTGACCGTCTAGACTCCGGAAGACGGCTAACAAGTGTGCAGACGATCAACTCGAGTATTGATCGGAATCACTGATGTAATAGGCCAAAAATAAAAGGCTTTTACGGGCAAGACCTACTTAAGCCCACGATCCATCAGATGGCCAGCAACGACTCTCCTAGTGATTTCCACGATCTCTGCTTGCTCCCAAAACGGATATTGACAAAATCGGCGCCTTTCTCGTAAGGAAGGCGCCAGATTTTTCCAATCTCTTGCCAACTGGGGGACTTCAACGGCGAAAACACAGAAGGAAAGTAAACAATTTGCAAAGCCGCTGACCGCTGTGGAAGGAAATTTTTTCAATCCTTTTGGCAACTGGTATCAACTCTGAAGGGCAGGCCAACCAAGAATCACGCAGGGGATCACTCCTTCCAAATGAGGAAGATCGCCCGCTCAACCATAAGTAAGCCCTGGAATTCTCATTCCAGACATGCTCTCAATTACTTACGCTTTCTATTACGCAAACTCTTACTCAGTCTACTCACGCAAGCTATTGCTAATACAACGCCCACAACGACGCTTCTTAATTTTCTACTGTCACTCAAAAACCTAAGGCATGCAAACGTGCCTGTCACGGCCATTTACTGCCTCCCCACCATCCAAATTCAAGAAGACAACTTTGTCCCTCTTTCATCTGGAAACACACACACACTCTTTTTCTTTCTCAATTCTTAGCTTCAGAAACATTCTTGTATTTCGAAGGCTGTTTATTGACTTGAGCGTCAGAATATTTTCGGTGGGACAACTTTTCGCCGACACGCTGACCTCCTATTCTTTTTAGTGGTGTGCAGGATCCAAACTCAAGGAACGGTGCCAGAATCAGGAGGGACAAAGTATCATGAAAGGCCCATATGGCACGACCCAAATCCACCCAACTATATATGGGCCTTTGGAGTTGCCGCTGGGGGGATCCATGGTTAAATGAAGCTCAAAAAGGAGAAAATTTGAAAGTCCAAACATATTGAAAGTCACAAATTCGCATCCTAATCAAGCGTACCTATCAGAACCCAATCATCGATTTCTAAATAGCTCCCCTGTTGGGCACCATCCATCTCTAAGCAGCTCCGTCGCCGAGCTCACCCATCGGGCTTTACCTTCTATCTCTAAGCAGCTCCCCCATCGAGCGCACTCACTAGAACTCAGTCCTCTATCTCAAAGCCTCTACTCGATTGAGCAACCCTTCACTAACACTCAATCTCTCGAAATATGTATCTCCATATTATTCACTTATCATCATATCTTTTTATATACCTGAGAAAAATTTATGACGTAAATATTGAAAGACAAATTAGGGAGTAAGTCTTGCCATCTTCTGATTTCTTATTCGTTAATTTTCGTGTGTAATATTCAGATTCAAAATAGTACAAATTAGTTTCATTTTAGTTCAACTCAACAGAACGATTAGGCCACTCTTCAATTTGCTAAAAAAACGAATTTAGGAACACATTCATATATATATATATAT
>JAODPA010043190.1:0-11891 GCA_025585075.1 Nepenthes mirabilis | reverse complement strand
ATAGGCTATTTTGTATGAATTTGTATTGTACAGGTTATTAAATATGCAGGTTGTATATTCGGATTGTCGTTTAATTTTAGACAGAACTCTGTCAAAATTTCTGTAGAAATTATTGATGTAAATTTAGGATTTCTATTCTGAACTTGTCTGACGGAGGATCCTATGGAAATTAGGATCTGTTCCATCATAATTGGTATCAAAGAAAGAGAGATGCCTTAGAAATTGATCAAAAAAAGAAAAAAAGTAGAAGTATAGACTTGAATTTCTGTATTGAATTTCTGTCGGAACATGTAGGGATAGACATAGAATGAATAAGTTAGGTTAAGAAACCCTAGGCGTTCTAGCTAGCATAAGTTGGGCAAGGACATGAGTTACATTAATCAGACTTGATCATTTTAGTCTAGTAAAGTAAGCTAGTACTGAGTAGGATTAGGACTGAGCTTAGGAAGTTTCGTATCCTAGTTGATATTGGGGCCTGATTGAAATCTAACCGAGTCGCTTTGTTTTGAAAGTTTGAATGTTTGCTGGAGGAATGGATGATGGCAGAGCCTGGAAGCCTATGAGAACATATCAAAAGGTTATAAGGTTTGATTTGGAAAAACTGATCTTGAACCTTTTGAGGTTAGCGGTTCTGGGATGATTAAATTGTCATTAATTGAGGTCTTTTGGGGGTAAAGACTATCAATCGAACACATGGATGGCCCTTTTGAGGCTTGTCATGGATGAGTGATAATTGATCGAATGTCTGGAAGAATGGATATGGCACCAGGATAGGGATTCTGTCGGGCCATGTAAAGATGATTGATTATAGGAAAAATATGGAGAATCCTTCAAATAATTATGTGGGAATGATCAATTTGATCAATACGTGGGACAATGACGCAGTGGGACTTGAGATAATAGAAAAAGTATTTTGGTTGATGAAATCTAGTTGGCCGCCTACAGGTTGAGTGTAAAGCAAGCCAATAGTGGGCTTTTCAGTATGGTGCTCTAACTTGTAGGAAGTTTTGAAGGCAAAATTTTGAAGAAATCTTTCTCTATGTAATATTGGGATACCCAAAAGTTAAAATTTGATGGTAGTCGGTACACAAAGGATATGTGCAAATCTGTATGAGCTCTGACGATATCAACCCTTAATGGGTAAATCTTTGTCTGATAGAATTATGTGTATCGGAGTCTTGTTTGGGTCCGTGGATGGATTAGTTGATCTCATGTTGAGCGCCGAACTTTGAATGGATACCAAGATGATTAGTAAATTGCCACGTTAGTGTGGATGATCTTGAAGAGGGTATTTCGATTGGGTAATCTGATTGGAATGAATAAATTGACCTAACAGTAGGATATTAAGTTATTAAATGTTAAAGTTTCAATGATAACTTTAGAAGTGTGTGAGCCCGTAAGATCTCAAGATCAGATTTGAGGTTAGGATATGGGTTTTAAGGACTCCAAAGGTATTGGCGGTGTTGGCAGTGATCGAATACTTGAAAGAAAATAAGTTGATGTTGCCCCAAACAAGGTAGAAGGTGAAATTTAACTTGGGTTTCAAGAATAAAGAGATACGGTAGGGAATATTTGGGTATACGCGAACAAATATTTTTGTTGTGAAGGAATTTTCTTGGAAACATACTTTACTTGGGATAGTTTGACTGCATGATTAGGAATTGCCTATGTTCTCTCAGAATGAAATAGAAGAGAATGTGATGCCTTTGAGGAAAACTATGTGTTCTCTTGTCTCCTGATTTTGTGTGATGTTAAGTTCACCCGGAAGATTTTGGATTTTTCCTTATTGTATAGACATACGAATGCTTTGTGGATTTGAGAATTGCGACAGATAGTTAGATGAGTATTCGGTTGAAAGAAGAGATGTTTGATTTATTCAATCAAATGGCGAATAAGTGGAACTGATGATCTAGAGTCGACTTCTGAAGTAATGCGAAACTTTTTTTGGAAGTTAAAAAGATACTTAAGGATATTGGTGTAATTTACATCGAGAGGATATCATGCCCTGCAATTGGGTTATGCACTCTTAATGAGGGATAAGGTTAATCGAATTGGGAAATAGACATTTAGTTCAGTTAGAAAATGAACCGCCCTTTTCGGAGTAAGTAAATGATCGTTTGAGAATCTGACTATAAAATTTTTGAGGGACATATGTATTTGGAGGTAAAGACCAAGCCAAGCTGTTCTATTGGGCAGATTAGAGGCAATTGAAATTGACATTAGTCTCTCAAGATTTGTGAAGAATCGGGAGAGCATTGGTTGGAAGCTATTAAAGGAGTTTCAAGACTTCTGGAAAATACGAATCAACTAATGGACCAAGTGAGCTGCCAAGTAAGCTAGCACAGATAATAGTACCCTTGAGGAAAATTTGGATTCTGTTAGTCTGTATCAATAGGTTAACCATAGGCAAAGTGGGGGAGAAATTTTTTGAATTCAAAAGATTTCACCCGTAAACAGAATTTTGTGATGAGGCTCTTGCCTTCGAAAAAAATTATGGGTGATGTCTTGGGAGGAAATTAATGTCTTGAGAATCTAAGAGTTAAGAGCTATAATAGGTGGATTCTGGTATAATTCGAGGAAGATAAATGTTGAGATTGATAGCCGATATCATAATATGTGGAATTGTCTCAGAGATAACTCGGATCTAATGATTTTGAGGATTAACATGATTAGGTTATGACAGAACCTTAGGAGATCCTGAGCGGTTTAATCTGTTTAAGAATTATAACAATAAATCCTAACAATGTTAAGGAAATTCTAGAATTATATCTCCTGTATCACTGATGAATCAATATCCTTAGGATAAGTGGAAGGAAGGATTCCTAGTTGGAATTGCCCTTTTATTGTTCAAAGTTAGTAATTGAAAGTTCTGTTGAGAAATTGTGGATTCTGTCTTGGGAGATAGCTTCGCCTAATAAATTAAGGATCTAAATGGTTATGTCCTGATGAAAGCTGATTTTAAAAATGTTAAGTGGATAAGCTTGCCTACGGATTATGTAGAGGGATTTTGGCGGACGTCAGTACTAATCATAAATGTTAAAGGTTTATAGTTCCGGTTCTGATAGCGAATTTATGAGTAAACTCACTTATTGGGGCGATAGGATGCAGCATCTCTAAGTTAGGGGAAATAGAATCATGTTTGAAATATGTAGATCCTAAAGTTGAAAAGTGAGAAACCCTATGGTTAATCAGAATGATCCACCCATGGTGATTTCAGGTGATGTGTTCGGGTTAAACTGTTTGGCTCATTGATGTGCCAATAAGGTCTAAAATTGCTCAATTTAGAAGCTTTAAGATTCTGAGGCTGTGAATTGTTAAGGCCTCAAAATTTTTAAGGTCATGATCTAAAACTGTGTCAAAATTTTTGTGACTATTACAGTTAGGACTTCTTATTCTATGATAAATTGAGGATTTGTAAGGATTATTTCTATGATATGGATATCTTCAGGGCAATTTTTATCATGATTACCACGTGATTTGGGTATTCAGAATGGAATACGTACCTTAAGGAAATGTCAATTTGAGAACATACCAACAAAATGAAGAAGATGCAAAGTATCCTATTTTTGAAGTCTAATTGTGACTTAAACTTTATGTTGAGATTTAAACCAAGCCGGTAAAAGAATTGAAATGCTAGGTTGTGTTAGTGACGGTAAATTGAAATCAAACAATTTAAAATTAAATGACTGATTAGAATGGTCCAACGGAAGAGTGATGAACCTGTCCATCTATTAAGGTTTAAGGTGAGGTTCAGAAAAATGCTCAATTTTAATGTTTAATATGAAATGAAATGAGGTATTCTCTTGTTTAAGGTTCAAAATTAAGTTAGAAAAGTTATTAATGAAATAGGTTTGTCTCTGAACCTAGGGAGTTTCTGTCCGGAAAGGATGCGTTAAATAATGAACATCAAGGCAATTCCAATGTTTAAGGTTATCTAGGATAACCACCTGAATCTGGAAATGAACTGAAAACAGTAAGAAAGTTCCTTAATTCTAAAAATTTAAGGGTTGTCGAATTTTGAGGATGAAATTTCTGTAAGTGGGGGAGAGGGTAAGATCCTGATCCCAAAAAATATGATAATTCCTAGTTATTAAATTGATATAAATATGTTTAAGGTAATTGAGTTTAGAAAAACGTGGGAAGAATTTAGCCTCGGGGCGGATTTAGCCCCGAGGGCATCGGAGCCCGGTGCTTACATAATAGAACCCACCACTTGAGTGGAGCTCGAGACCCCTGCCGCGTGCTCGAGTGTGGTAGATGGCGCAAAAAACCAGTAAGGGCATGCTCACCAGGCGCCCGCAACGAGCTCGAGTGAGGCCCCGACAGAAACCCTACGCTCGCTGGGCGCTCGAGCGCTGGTCATGGGCCCAGGCACGTGATCTCTTTTCTCCTGCGTTTTAATTGGAGAATTTAGGGATTTTATAGCAGCCACGAACAGCGACGAAGGAGAGAAGAGAGGAAGGAGAGAGAAGAGAAAGAAAAGGGAAAAATCGACCGTCTAGTCTTGATCCAATTCACGATAACTGTAGATCGAACTCAGGTAAATATACCTCGGATGCTATTTTCTATTTTTACTACTTTTCTGTACCTCAAAAAATATTATTTATACTCTAAAAGCATGTTTCTCTATGTCCTATATAAATAAAGCCTATTCCTGTAAATTATTCGAATAGATTTCATATTTACACATAAATCCTGCAACATTTGGCTTCAATTTCATGAAAATGCATGTGTTAAGTATCCGTTTATCATCTGGAAGTTTTGGCAAAACCCTAGGTACGAAAATGAAGGGGTTTAATGATTTTTACCTGTAACTTCTATTGTATAAAAGTTAATTGGTACTAAAATGAAGCTCCTGGTATAAATTGTTTCTCAAAATTTTACACAGACTTTTACTGATAAATTACTGTGGACTTCTGAAGCAAAACTGAAGGGCTTTGAGCTTATACTATATATTCTGAAACAAATCTGAAGGATTTCTAACTATATCTATATATTTTGAAGCGAACCTGAAGTGTTTTAGATTGTCACTGTATATTCTAAAACTGACTAAAGAGTTATTGTGAAACTCTGACTGATTTCTAAAACTGAAAGGGGTTTTTCAGTTATGAAATAAAAATGAAATAATATTTCTGATACTGTTAATCAGAACCCATGACTGAGATACAATCAGGTTAGGTTCTCTGGCGTGCCTTAGAATATTATGGTGGTAATCCAGGATAATTCTGGCCACGAAGTTATATATAGTCCGTCCTTCCTCAGGGCGTTAACTTAGAGGGTAGTTTACTATTTTCGACTGGGATACTGTACTGAATCCCGCGAGAAGGGATGTCCCACAAGACGAGACAACTATTTCTAGTCTTAGATTGTGTGGAGTGAATACAATCTATTACCGATTATTCGTCCCCTCTGCTAGTAGGGTCTACTGGTAGGATCCTTTACAGATAGAAAAGGGTTTTCTATAACACACTGATTTGATATTGAATTCTAATTTCTGACTTTTGTTTCCTGATTTTTTATTTACGAAACATGATTTCGTTATATTGTGCATTCTCTACTTTCATGTGCTGTTTTGCCACCGTCACGAGTAAGTATTTTCTTGCTACTGTTCATCTACATACATATCCTGCACGGAAGTATATTTTACCGTCTTCTAATTTTCGAAGCTTGATTTAATGTCAAATTAGACTTATTATGTTTCCTCAAACCGTCCTGACCTTAAATGCTTTTATGTTTTAATATAAATGCATTACTGTTCTGCATTATAAAACCCACTACATGTTTTAGTACCTTATTGGGCTTTAGCTCAATGTTTTACTATTTTTCTCCACTCCAGATGAGACTGTATGGCTGGTACCTGACGAGAAAGAGTGACTTAGAGCTTAATCTGAAGACTTCCGAGAATCCAAAGTAATTTGGAGTCACTGAAAGGAAATAGTTGGATGTAAAGACCTGATTTTGATTTATGGTTTTGTACATGGATACCTATATATATATATGGGTTCTGTATTGAAATGTATATGACGCATGTAATGAACAGGAAACTATGCTTCTGTAGGTTAATAGTTCTGCTTCCACTCTATATTTTCTTGATGTTCCGTATAGGTCCTAGATGATATCTCACTCATGAACTATTAATACGGTAGATGGATTGTTGGATTAATGCCATGGATAGCATATGTGGTCCTGGGAAAGTGTGTTGTAGAAAAATTGTGGTATTTATAAATAGTTGTGTGCTTGTACTGGTTCGAATACAGGTTTTGTACAGGTACATGTTTTTCTATTTAGCCCAATTTTAGGAAAAACTCTACCCATTTTTTCCTAGAACTTTAATTGAGTCTTGGCTTCTGTTACAGTTCTGAATGACAGAATTAACTGAGAGAAAAAAAATCTGTTCCGTCACACAAAATTTCAATATGAGAGATTCTGAGTAGATCTTAAGCCTTCCAACCAAAATCTTTTATACTACAAGATAGAATGACAGTTCAAATGATCAGAACTGACTCATCAGCAAATTACTGTATTTATATTTATAGGTTGGCACTAGATTTATCATGCACTCAATCGGATTTATAAGTTGCTATAGTTGTGTGTTCATTATCAATCCATCATTCCATTCGAAAGGAATTAGCTCCAACATAAACTTGATTGAATATAGATAATGTTTAACTTATGTCTTCATTGTCGATATATTTTCCAATCAAGAGGCACTAGCTCCACCATGGATCTTAACAGATATAGAAGATGTTATATATTTAGGTGCCTTCCCTAAAGTTGACCCCTTTTTTGCATCATCCTAGAAGTTGACATTTAGGAGAGTTAGAAATTAGCAATTGACATTTTTAACTCTTTCCTAGAGTAACTTAAGCATGCTAATTGTCTCACGAAGTTAGACAACTCTAATGGCTTGATTCCAAGTGACTGTTTTGGTGATAAACACTATCCCGTGAGGCAATGCTAGCCAAAACATCTATTGAGGTGTGTATAGAACACCTTTGGGCTTGAGTGTTATCTTTAATCATTGCTGTGGATCTTCACGGGTGTGTTCTTTTTGCTTTGGGAGAACAAATTGATTGACTCATTCTCACTGATGATGCCAGTGATATTTACTTGAGATCTAAATTCTGATATTAGACATTTTGAGTAGACTCTTGGGCCTTCTAACTAGATTCTTTCACACCATAAGCTAGAATGAGAGTTTAGATGTGACGGACCGAATTATTCTCTATTGAATAACCTCTGTCAATGACTACACACACTCTAAAGCCCATAGTTAACCTATGAATTCTACAGAAAATCCGGCAGAGTTTCCTCTGCAACTGGACGAAAAACCAAAGTACAACCTGTTCAAAATCATCCTGCAACAAGCACACATCTATCAAAGGCTTAACTCAAAGCCTACAACACGCCACACAGGATCACATATCTGCCATATCATCCATGGCTCCAATACAGTACTCCCATCTACTATACTGGATCTAGAGAGATGCCATCTAATGAAACCAACTCAAAACATATATATACAGACGCGGAAGCATAACTAAATCATCATACATGCGGAAACATAACAAATTACAAAAATAATAATAACGGGCCACGCTCAACCCCGAGTGGCCATCCGTAATCCGATCCAATTCTAAGTCCCAATCTTCTAATCACACGCCGTCCAGCCAATCACATTTAGCAAGCCTCTCCTTGCTCTAACCAATCCGGCGTCAGCTAAGTGTTCTCATCTGAAAGGAAAAACAACAACTGCAAGAGTGAACTAACAGCTCAGCAAATGTAATCATAAACAATTCTCCAAGGCATGTACAGAAACTGAAATAGGGAAAGGAAACACATACTCTCCATAATCAAGAAACAAGAGAGGGAACAGGAAACAACTGGAATCACTTGATTCCTACGATTCTCATGATTACACTGATTGGTCACCATTTGGATTCATTTGATTCTCACGGATTTCATGATTACATTGGTTGGACATTATTCATTATCATTATTACATCATCTTTGCGGACCCTGGCTAGTAGACCGTACTAGCCAACGATGCGAGAGAACGAGGACAGGAATGTGTTCGCTACACATTCTAAAGCCACGACTACTACTTTCGGTCAGTAGCACACGACCCTCGGTTGCATCCATGCAACAATCACAGAGGACTACATCTCAATATGTAGCATCGATAGACACACCCCACACCCCCGGGGTCCAGGGCAATCCTCGTTCTTCCACAGCAGTTTCCTAAAGCATACCACAGACATCACCCGCTCCCACGAGTGGCCGAAATACGTGACCAAGTATTCCTCGGGTTCATACCGCGAAGGACATGGTATACTAAAGAATACTACCCATACGACTCAGGGTCCTAGTTTCAAGATTAGGTTCAACACTTGGAGAGGGAAATCCACATTTGCCACACACAATCAAATCTCGGGAAATCTCATTTCCATCACAAGATCTCCAACCGGGAGATTATCTCATCACACATATGTCCATCCAGGAGAGCATCTTATCACAAGCACAACGTGGACTCCCTTCCATTCATATCACAGTTTACAATATCCAATGGGACTCAATTCCCTTAATCACAATAATCAATCCAAGTTCACGAGAGAGATTAGATTTTATACCTTAGAAGATCACAAGTCACTTTGAAACCCCTGAGACTCATCCCCTTGCCTCCAGCACATGGATACACGTTCGGAGGTTACACTTACGTTCAAACATTTAAACGTTACTTTCAATACAATTATGGAGGCATATTACTTTACATTCCTCATTTCATTTTGGGTGATCATGATCGGATCTCATTTTGAACACCCGGACGCCGTACATGGTTCAATACTTGGAAATCGGACGTCCGGTGGATTCGTACACACCCTTATACACGAGATTTCACATTTGGGTTCGATTTAACTTAACACGAGGGTGGAAGTATGCAACTTCCCATTTATTTTTGGATTATCCACAACGGGAAACTATTAAGGCTCCCGGATGCCACGAACGGGTCAAATCTTGCGAGATTCGGCATCCGGTCGATATATACACACAATTGGAATACGGGGATTCATATCCTAGGGTCCTTTCAACATTTCACGAAGGTGGAAACATGCATTTTCCACCTTGGGTCTCGGGTGAACAGTGTCAGCGTCCCTTTAACGGGCTCGGACGCCACGAACGGGTCGAAACGTGCGAAATCGAACCCGCGGCCGATATATATGCATCATTGGGACGTGGGGATTCACATTTTGGGGTCAATTTCATGATACAAAGCCGGGAAATGGGAAATCCCCAATTTTCGTGGGTTAGGGTTTCGGTGAAACCCACCGGGGCGAATCGGACACGATTCGGACAACTAACTACATTTTCTTGGACCTCAAGGCATGGGTTTCATGATTCTAACATTCACCATGGGTATCGACACAAAATACCCAACGAAAATACACAAAACATCAAAAGAGAACGAGAGGTGGATATGAGAACACTTGCCTCGATGCGTGCTTTCACCTTTATACCTGGCTCTCGGACGGAATCGGACTCCCGGCCTCGATCTCCCTTCTTCTCTCTCTAGAATCGCGATCCCTCTCTCTCTAAAAAACCTTCGGCCCGTGCAAAAATGAACGAGAGAGAGGCACGACGCATATTTAAACTGCGCCTGCCGCTCGAGCGGCCAGAGGGCGGCCAGGCCACGGGTGACCACCGTTCGAGATCCGCTTGAGCAGCCAGCAAGCGGCCTCACTTCTGGTTTTTTGGCTTGATAGGAGGGCTCGAGCGCCCGGAGGGCGCCGGTCTGAGCCGCGGCAAGCTAGCAGCAAGCTTACGCCGCGTTTTCGCCGTTCAGGACCCGTTTTGACCATTCTAACCCAATCTTTCACATCCTAGGGCCTTGTCCTTGATTATATAACCTTAATAAGCCATGATTATCATGTTTTAAAATCCGAAATCGTATTTTCAAAGTTACATAACTCGGTTTATAGTTTTTATTCCCGATTTACCGATTTTGGCTCTTTGAGCTATTCATCCGATTCCTCTCGTACCCTTTGACCATGGTACACCCATATTAACTTAATTGCCTTCTAATTATTATTTCCTTAACTCGGAACCTCACATTAGATGATAAAAATTGACTTATCAAGTCATCCCTTAAGGCTGAATTCAACAATGGCTCTTAACAAATGAGTTAGAGGGAGAGAGAGCAAAAAGTTAGAGGATTAGACTCGTAGTGTATTTTTTGGGAGGAGGGATTCTGGAGGATAAGTTGTGGATTTCTTCAATGAAGGCCTTAGAGTTGTTAGAATGTAGTTATCATAAGATCCTTCAAAATGTTCTAAATCATAAGATTATTATGTTGGATCATAAGATGTCATTAATCCCAAGATCAAAAAATGTCCTTAGTGATTTATGTTGTTATGCATTCATAGAGCATTGAGCTTATTTCGGAGTCAGTTGAGTGACCTCCCAATAATCATTTTCCTTCTAATGAGTTATCGCTAGTTATACAATAGTCAATTTCCTTCCAAAGAGATTGTTCCTTGTGGATTGATAGTCCATGTTTGTGAACATGAATTAGTGGGAAATTCTAAATGATTTCGCTGATTAGAGTCCTAATAGTGGGCTATATCTCATTGATTTTAGTGTCCAAATTAATGTAATATACAATCTCTTGACTTTGACTATTTTTTATGTGCCATGAGCATGAATGTGGGCCTAGTGAGAAATTCTAAAAGCCTTTCTAGAAGATTGTACTGGCATGGAGCCTCCTCTAGTGCTAGCCTCTCTAACTCTAGTAAATTACTCCAGTGATTTTGATAGATAAGTTGTCTGACTTGGCTGATGAGTGAGTATCAGGTGATTAAGAAATTAGCTAAGCATAGATGGAGTCTACCCTCCTTGATTCACCTCTTCTCACTTACTTTATTGATTGACTTTTAAGACAGTTGCACTTTGATTCTTTGTGTTCCTCAACAACTTAGCCATCTAGTTATTCAATCACCAAGTCATCTAGCTCATCTGTCTTGACCTCAATAAGAAACCATAAACATAGTGATGTCAAATATTACCAATTACCAGACGCAACCCCTATAACAAATATTGATAACCAATTATGAATATAATTCATTACCAAAATCAAATGACAAGAGCCAAATTCTGAGGTTGACTTGGTGCTCAAATACCTACTAGTACTTGCCAAAATGCAAGAGGAAAACACATACCAAACATTCATGAACATCAGAGTAGAAAATTCATGTATGATAATACAAAAACTCAATATAAATGATTATAATACAAATTGACCAACATCAGCTGAAGTCAAAATATATCACTAATACTAAGGACTTTGAGAGGTTTTTCTGTCTAATCTTACAAGATTATCCAAACTTGCTAGGTTGAAAGGCTGAAAAATATACCAAGAGTGAAGCTAACTCTAAGCAAAACAAGTATAGTTTATATATATAAATATACATAAGCAAAACTTGAAAAGGATAATAATGATGATCAGATAGATAAATGCAAAATGAATCAAATATCAATAATTTTATTTGAAATATAAGAACTATAGATAATGATAATCTTACCAACTAATATGAAAGGTCATTTTTTGAAGATCTTACTGTGTATATTTCCTATAGCCTAAGCAGATACACTACTATTTCAGGCTTAAATGAGGGTCATCTATATTTAGGCCCTATAAATGGGGTCCAAAGCCACATTTCTTACCCATGAATGATAAGTTTGATCTACAAGCTGTATAATGCTAGGACATGTGTGACAGAACGGGCCCAGGGAGGAAAGCCACCTCTCCTAATGTGATGGATTGGGTTATTTTTCTTAAATAACCTCCATCATTAATAACATAATCTAATACCCATAATTAATATTATAAAATTCTA
>JAODPA010043179.1:0-11891 GCA_025585075.1 Nepenthes mirabilis | reverse complement strand
AAACAGAATAATTTCTAATATCATGCATAACAGAGTTTCATTTTAAACATGCTTTTCGAACGATGAGTTATAAACAACAGAGACATTCTTCAAACAGAACACTATATACTTCGTAGCAATAAACAGGAACATACTTCGTAGCAATAAACATGAATTTTATCAAAAGGGGTGAGTAACTTGCCTGAAATCTCCCCTTTTCTAAGTCTGGGACCTACGGCCTCTCCCTCTTTCTCTCCTTCCAACTTCTGTGGCGTACTCCATCCTATTCTTCCAGCCCTATTTATAAATTTGAGTTGCCGTTGTCAGAATATAGCCCCATTAATCGTTCCTCGTCAGTTACATATCTCCCATTTAATTCTCTCCAATTTAATTGGTTTCGTCCGTTACACCTTTCCCCTTTAATCATCTTAAATCTCCTCGTCAGTTATGCGTTTACTTTCAATTTCAAATCCGGTCAATTTACGCCTTCCCTCTAAACGAAAATTCGCGCGCGCCTTTTTACTCAGGAAATCCGGAGTTCAATTTCCAAAGGAAAAATCCGGTTTTCATTTACCCAATGAAATCCGGAGTCCTTTTATTGTGGGAAATCCGGACTTCATTATCGATGACATATCCGGACTTCTTTGCCTATGGATTTCCGGTCAACGGGCGTTGACCGGACTAAATGATTCAAATTTCCTTTTACCAAAATTCCGGACGTCTTACCTCTGGATTTCCGGTCAACGGACGTTGACCGGACCAGATGGTTAAAATTTCCTTACTCAATTTTTTTTTTTTGGGTCATTACATTCCCCGTGGGTATCGACACAAAATACCCAACGAAAATACATAAAACAACGAAAGAGAACGAGAAGTGGGTATGAGAACACTTGCCTCGACGCGTGCTTTCACCTTTATACCTGGCTCTCGGACGGAATCGGACTCCCGGGCTCGATCTCCTCTCTTCTCTCTCTAGGCGCGCCCCTCTCTCTCTCCTCAAAACCCTCGGGTTGCAGAAAAAATGAGGGAGAGAGAAGGCTCGGCACGGATATATACTACGCGGGCCGCTCGAGCGGCTCTCGAGCGGCCAGCGAGCGGCCAGGCCACTGCCGGCCACCGCTCGAGCCACGGCTCGAGCGCCCAGCAGGCGCCAGCCTGCTGGCAGGGCTTCGGCAGCCCGGACCCGAGTTCTTTCCCGATTTTTCTTCCGATACCAAACCTTAATCCTCCCATAGGATTAATATAAATCATTATCATCCTAATTACCTCATTAATATCGAATTCTTAAATTCGAAACCTCACAGTTCCTCTCTCCTCCTCTCCAAAAACCTACTGAAAATGAGAAATATTGAAGAAATGTGATGCAGGTCGCGTTTTTATACCCGTCGGGGCACTCGAGCCCCGGGCGAGGGGGCAGAGATCAAGGCCTCACTACCGGCCCGCGCTCGAGCGTGCACAGGTGCTCAGCGGGCGGGGGAGCTACTTGATTTTACCGCTCGAACCCACAGCAAGCGCGGCCTGCTGCTTATGCCACTACTTTTTGTGTTCGAGCCTGCACTCGAGCGCATAGTAGGCGCGGTCTATTGGCAGCATTTCAGCAGTTCACAACCCGATTTTCCTTCTGATACGCATACTCATTCATTCAATAGGTCTAGTATTAATTATTATCACGTTGATTTTCTCGTATTTATTATATTTTTAGACCCAGAATCTTACAACACTCCCCCACTTATAGAAATTTCGTCCCGAAATTTAACAAATCCAAAACTTGAATAAGCTGCACACCTCGGAATAAATGGGGATACTTTTTCCGAATTTCATCCTCTCTCTCCCATGTCGCCTCCTTGTGGGAGTGATTCCTTCATAAAACATTCACGAGAGGAATCGTCTTGGAGCACAAAATTTGGTCCTTCCGGTCTAAGATTTCCATCGGTTCCTCCACATAAGCTAAATCCTCATCGATAGCCCAAGGACCATAATCAATCATGTGAGATTGATCATACACGTACTTCCTTAACATGGAAAAATGGAAGACGTTGTGCACCTCAGCCAAACTTGGTGGCAAAGTTAGACGGTATGCCACCTCGCTAACTCGCTTAAGAACCTCAAACGGTCAAATGAAATGCGCCTTCAGCTTCCCTTTTACGCCAAATCTAGAATCCCCTTCCACGGTGAGACCTTAAGGAAGACGAAATCCCCAACCTCGAATCTGAGCTCGGATCTCCTTTAATTAGCACAATTTTTCTATCGGCTCTAAGCGACTTTCAACTTTTTCACAACCACCGCAATCTTTTCCGACGTTTCCCGAATAACATCCAGGCCCAACAACTGTCTATCCCCGGTCTACTCCCAATGGATGGGAGATCAACACTTCCTACCATAAAGTACCTCAAAGGGAGCCATTCTGATACTCGCTTGGAAACTATTGTTATAAGCGAACCCGACCAGCGCTAGAAAATCATCCCAATTCCCATGGAACTCCAATACCGAAGCCTGAAGCATATCCTCTAGTATCTGGATCGTCAGCTTAGACTGGCCATCCGTCTGAAGATGATACATTGTACTAAACATTAGGTTCGTTCCTAACTCCCGATGCAAGCTCTCCCAAAATTTAGAGACGAACTGTGGATCGCGATCGAACACAATCGATGTTGGAGCGCCATGCAGTCTCATGATCTCGTTGATGTACAACTGTGCTAGACGATCGTGGGAGTACGTAGTCTGAATGGCTATAAAATGAGCAAATTTCGCCAACTGGTCAACAATGACCCAAATCGCATCATGATTCTTTGGGATTCTAAGCAATCCTGACACAAAGTCCACCGAGATGTCCTCCCACTTCTAGCTGGGAATGGGTAGGGGCTGTTACAGTCCAGAAGGCGTTCTCCTTTCAGCCTTCAGCTGCTGACAGACGAAACATTGATTAACAAAATTCACAATCTCTCTCCTCATGCTTCTCCACCAGATTATCTTCCTCAAATCCTGATACATTTTGTTTATACCAGGGTGAATCGTGAACCGAATCCTGTGTGCCTCCTTCATTATTTCTTCCTTCAGTTCTTTAACATCTGGTACACATAGCCGCTCTCGAAATCTCAATACTCCATCTACACGCATACTAAAATCAACTCGAGAGTCTCTGCTAAGGTCACCCACAATATCCATCAGAAATGGGTCACTCACCTGCCCTTCCATGATCCTCTGAAGGATCTCAGGCTGAACTTATAGAAAGGATAATATCATCCGGTTACCCTTAGCGTAGCGCTGGATATGGCAAGACTTCAAGCAGTCTAACAACTCCATCTGCTTAATTTGCATGGTCACCACCCAACAGGTTCGGCAACTCAAGGCATCCGTGACCACATTCGCTTTCCCCGGTTGATACTGGATCTCACAATCGTAGTCCTTGAGAAACTTAATCCATCGCCGCTGTCTCATATTTAGCTCCTTCTACGAGAACAAATACTTGAGGCTCTTGTGCTTGGAGTACACCAGGAATTTCTTGTCATATAAATAGTGCCTCTAGATTTTCAAAGTAAAGACCACCGTGGCTAGCTCTAAATCATGGGTCGGATAGTTTTTCATATGAGCCTTCAACTGTCGAGACCCATAAGCAACTACTCTTCCCCCTTGCATAAGAACACACCCGAGTCCCACTTTAGACGCATCGCAATACACTTTGAACCCACCAGAATTATCAGGAAGAGTCAGAATCAGGGCAGTTGTCAACTGATCCTTCAGCTCTTGGAAGATTTTGTCACACTCCTCGGTCCAGGCAAAACTTACCTCCTTCCTAGTTAGACGAGTGAGGGGCAAGGCTATCCGAGAAAAATTCTCCACAAAATGACGATAATAGCTAGCCATCCCCAAAAAGCTTCAAACTTCTGATACGGTCGTCGGCCGACTCCAATTGACCATTGTTTCAATTTTCTGCGAGTCCACCGAGATGCCTCCATGAGAAATTACATGGCCTAAGAACACCACCCTTTCAAGCAAAAATTCACACTTCTTCAACTTCGTAAATAGCTGATGTTCCCGAAGAGTCTGCAGCACAATTCTCAGGTGCCATTCATGCTCGGTGTGATCCTTGGAGTAAATCAGAATATTATCAATGAAAATCACAACAAACTTTTCTAAGAATGGCTGGAAGACCCGGTTCATCAGGTCCATAATAAGCGCGGCTGGAGCATTAGTCAACCCGAACAGCATCACCAAAAATTCATAGTGACCATACCTCGTTCGGAAAGCTGTCTTTGCAATATCCTCCCGCTTAATACGAAGCTGATGATATCCCGACTGAAGGTTAATCTTGGAATACACAAAGGATCCCTGCAATTGGTCAAAGAGGTCATCGATTCACGGTAGAGGATACTTGTTCTTGATTGTAATTTTATTCAATTCACGGTAGTCTGTACATAACCTTAAGGCCCCATCCTTCTTTTTGACGAATAGGACCGGAGTGCCCCACGGCAACACACTGGATCTAATGAAACCCGTATCAAGCAAGTCCTGCAACTGCGACTTCAACTCCTTTAACTCAACAGGAGCCATCCGGTAGGGGGCTTTCGATATGGGTGCCGATCTCGGCACAATATCAATCCCAAATTCAATCACACAATGTGGTGGTAGGACAGACAACTTGTCAGAAAACACGTCCTCGAATTCACACACCACTGGAATGTTCTTTACGGATAAATCCCGACTTTTCACCACACTAACATAGGCCAAAAAGGCTTCACACCCGCTATTCAATAAATGACGAACCTGTAGAGCAGAAATAAAACTAGACGGCTCCACTCTCTGAACTCCTTGAATATATAAGGGTTTGCAATCCAGAATGGCAAAGTTCACCCTTTTGTGGAAACAATCAATAGTGGCGTAGTACTTAGATAGCCAATTCATACCCAAGATAACATCAAAATCATGCATATCTAGAAGAATCAAATCAACTGCTAAAAGAAGTCCCTTCACCTCCACAATACACCCTAGATAGGACACATCGGTCACAATAGAGGATCCCGTGGGCGTGGATACAACCAAAGAAAAATCAAGGGTCACGAGGGAGGGTGTAATACAACAAGCCAGCCGAGGGAAAATAAAGGAGTGCGTGGACCCAGAGTCAAAAAGTACCTAGCAAGAAATACCACAAACTGGAAGTATATCTTCCGCCACCTTATCTGATACTTTGGCCTTGCTAGCAGACATCGCAAAAGCTTTACCCTGCACCGCTGGCTTCAGAGCCCTAATCCTCGATGCCTGAGGGCACTCCCTGGCTCTATGCCACACTTGGCCACAAGTGAAGCAAGCACCCGTCAACCTGGGATACGATCTACCCTCATACATTCTTCCACAGTGCTGACATGAACCCACCGAGGCTTGAGAAGATGATGAAATCTGGCCACTCATCTGTCCACTCTGTTCAGAAATCGGCTGCCTCGGCTTCTTGTATGGTCTCCCTGAACTAGTCCCGGTGCTTGTACTTGTCCCGCTCTTACTAGTCGACATCTTTCTGAAAAATTCTTCATTTGTATGGTCTTACTCATAAATCAAGGCCCGATCCAGTACATCAGCATAGCTGGCCAATTTAAGGGTCTTCAGCTGCTTGCGAATGCCATCCCGCAAGCCCATTAAGAACTTCCTAGTCCTCCTTTCTTCATCTTCGACCATGTAGGGAGAGAACCATGACAACTCTGAAAATTTGGCGTCGTACTCCGCCACTATCCGATTCCCTTGCCTTAGCTTGAGAAATTCTTCCTCTTTCTGAACACGGAGGCTAGATGGAAATTACTTCTCTAAAAATGCATCCTCAAATATTTTTCAGGTAATCTCAGCCTCTAGTACACCAAACACTCTTTTCCTCATCTGCCACCAATGGTGTGCCTCAACCTCCAGTTGGTAAGACATAAACAACACCCGATCCTCTGTTGGGCATCTGATCACGGCAAATAGCCTCTTAAGGCTCTCTAACCATGAATCTACCTTAAGTGGGTCAAGCTCTCTGGCAAATGCCGGTACTCACTCCTGAACGAAACGATCATAAGCAGATTGCTCCAGATTAGTAGGAGCCTGAACAGGAGCTGGAGCAAAAATAGGGGCCAGATGTCGTTGCTCCATATCCTCAATGATGTTCGTGAGACGCCCTAACAAATTCAGATACTCTGCCTCTCGATCTCGGGGCGACTCATCCCTTTGCAAAACTTGGCGTCTAGGCGATATCGCCAACTTTAGAAGTCACCACTGAAAAGAAACAACAAAGGTTGAGCCATAGGTTTAACCGTCCTCAATGACATTACCAGATATGATAACACTTATGCAATTAAAGAGAATATTCGAAATGAGGGTACTTAATTATCCTAGCTTTTCCCCGTTCACTCATTTGGCCTTAACCCATACTTTCTCAGGCTTCTGCATAAATTCAGATCCATCCTAAGGCATCCCCTCTCTGATACCAACTGTGACGGTCTGAATTATTTTCCTTAAATAACCTCCGTCAAGGATAATAATAAACTAGTACTCCTAATTAAAATTATTAATTTCTGTAGAAAATATGGCAGAGTTCCGTCTATAAATGAAGCGTTTGCCAAAATATAAATACCTGTAAATCAATCCTGCACAACAATCTACAACCATCCACAATAAAACTACAAGTCTTAATGCTTAACACACTACACAGCTCTAATCGTCGCATCAACCGAGGCGACACCGATAACATAACTCTAGTATAATGTCGGTGGGAAAGGATGCCAATTAGGAACCTCGATCATAACCACAATGAGAAGGACCTACGGAAGCATAAAACCACAATGTACAGAGGAAACTGATCTATCATTCATTCACGCTAAACATCATTAGTCATCACCATACATGTTTTACACAGTTTACAAAATGGGGCCAAAATTTTTGTTTCATACACAAAATCAGCTAAGTCCCAGTCTCAAGCCCTGCGTGCAATACCAGCTATCTATCGCACTTCTATGGTCTACTCTATCTCGTCAGGCATCGATGTGTTCTCATCTGAAAGACATATAGTAAGGGTGAGCGTACAGCCCAGCAAATGCAATCGTACATCATTAACTACAGCAATTTATAGGAAAGACAGTAACTGGGTAGGGGAATCATATAACTTGAATAAAGAAAGCATGTGAGGAGAGGAAATATCGTGAATCATTTAGTTTTGCATATTTGTTCTGGTTACGTTGATTCATTTTCATTGCTTTCATCATCTTTGCGGACCTGGGCTAGTAGGTCGTACTAACCAACGATATGAGAGGATGAGTAAAGGAATGTGTCTACCATACATTCTAAGGCCGGCTACATTTTAGGTTTGCAGCACTCGACCATCGGCTACATTTTAGGTCTACAGTACTCGACCATCGGCTACATTTTAGGCCTGCAGTATCGGCCGTCTCAATCGCCCCATATCCCCCGGGGGCCTGGGCTACCCTCGTTCTTTCACAGTAGCATCATAAAGCATACCCTGAACATTACCTGCCCCCAGGAGACGTCGGAGTATTCCTTGGGTTCCCACCGTAATGTTCATGGTAAGTTAGAGGGTACTACTACTATGATCCGTGGTCCTAATTTTAAGATTAGTCTTAATCCTTTGAAGGGGAATCTACCATTTGTTATATACATTCTTAAACCGAAAAATCACATTCCCATCACATGTCTCCATTTGGGAGGCCAAATCCATCACTTTACACTTTGTGGATTCCCTTCTATTTACTCGTTCGGTTCCTTTCTTTCATTTAGAGTTTAGATCTTTCAATCAATAAGTTCAACTCATAAGAGAGTTTTGTTATACTTACCTCCGTTGGTCAAACATCACCTTAGAAGCCTCCGAGATGCATCCACTTGCTCTCGGTGTACAATTACACATTTTAGAGCTTACAATTTGACACAATATTTAGTCATAAATTTCATCATAATTGAAGAGAGCTAAAGCATCACACTTACCTTCCAATTTTGGGTGAACAATGTTAGGCCACTTTTAGAGGGTTCGGACGCTGCGAATGGGTCAAATTTTACAGAATCTAACGTTCAGTCAACCCATACTTACTTTTGGGATGCAGGGATTCATATTTTAAAGTAATTTTAACATTTTATGAAGGTAAAAACATGTAATTTTCCCTTTTTGTCTCAGGTGAACAGTGTCAGCACCTATTTAGAGGGCCCGAATGCCTCGAACGAGTTGAGACGTGTGAGATCGATCACGCGGCTAAAATATATACACATTTGGGACGTGGGGATTCACATTTTTGGGTCAATTTAAATTACACAATCCTTGGTCTCAAGTCATGGGTATCACATTTTCCATGGTTTGGGTGGGTATCGAGATGAAAATACCCAATGATAATAAAAAAATATCGAAAGAGAAAAGTTAGTGAGTATGAGAACACTTGCCTCGACGTGTGCTATCACTTTTATAACTGGCTCTCGGATAGATTCGGATTCTACGCCTCGATCTCCTCCTTTCTCTCTCTAAAACTGGCACTTTTCCTCTCTCCTCCTCTCCAAAACCATCTGGAAATGAGAGAAATTGAATAAATCTGAGAGAAATAGATTCGGTCGAGGCACTTGAGCGCCGGGTGAGCTGGCGGCAAGCGCGGCCTTGCTGCCGGCCCACGCACAAGCGCACACAGGTGTTCAGTGGGCAGGGGAGCTATTGGATTTTACCGTTTGAGCTCCGCATGAGCGTGCAGCAGGCGCAGCCTGCTGCTTGCGCTCCTGCTTTTTGCGCTCGAGCCTGCGCTCGAGTGCACAGTAGGCACGGTCTACTGGTAGCATTTCAAGAGTTCACAACCCAATTTTCCTTATGATAAGCATACTCATTCATTCAATAGGTCTAGTATTAATTATTATCACATTGATTTCCTTGTATTTATTATATTTTTAGACCCGAAATCTCACAATATAGCTTTGATTTTATGGATGGATATGTATTTGGTGTCCGTTTTACGTCCAAAAGATTTATATGAAACCCTAGGTACAAAAATAAAGGATTTTGGTGTTTAAATTCCATAAATTTTGACATGTAAAGGCTTATTTGTAAAAAGTTAATGTTTGTGCTATGATTTATACTTGAAAAATTTACATGGAACTGTGATGTCAAGTTTCTGTGGATTTTCTAAGTAGTTTGAAGGATTATCTATGTAATTCTGACCAATTTTCTGATATACGATAGGTTATAAGTTAATAAATAAGAAGAAAAAATGTTTCCGATTTTGTTAACTAGGACCTAGGATTGATATGCGGTCAGGTAAGATTCTCCGGTATACCATAGAATATTATGGGCGTAATCAATGCTAACTCTATCAATGGAGTAATTTGTGGTCTGCCTCTCCTCGAGGCATTAAATGTGGAGGGTAGATTCAGTTTCAAACCTACCTTCGGGAGGTATTTTAGGGTATAAATCCTGCCAGATGGGATCTTTCAGCTCAAGCATTGGATTGTGTGGAGTGAATACAATTTATCCTCGATGTTTCGCCCTCTCGGCTAGTAGGGTCTACTAGTTTTGTCCTTTCTGATAATAAAATGGGATTTCTAAAACTTATAGACTTTAATATCGGTTTTCGATTTCTGAGGCTCGTTATACTAATTTATGATTTTGGATGCATGTATAGAATGGATTTCCCTTGCTTCCATGTTTTCTAGGTGCTTGTTTACTCTTCGGTAATTTCCGTGATATCTACTTTACTGTATTATGTTTTCCTGATCTATACTTTCTTCTGTTTTCTTGTACTTTTTTGTTCTTTAAATATTTTCATAATTTTGCTTATCTATACTTATGTTTTGTATGAAAGAATATCACTTATATGTTTTGGTACCTTGTTGGGTTTCGGTTCACTATTTTATTTTCCTCCCCTCTAGATAAGGATATAGAGCCGATATCGGACAAACAAGCATAGATAGAGCTTAGCAAAGAAGATTTAGAGCCTTGAAGTTATTTTGAAGACTTTGAGGAATCTGATAGTTTTGCATATAAATATCTTAATTTTGGATAAAACTATATATAAATGATTGCAACATGTTTTGTATTTTGCTGGAACCATATTAATGCTTCCGCAGGTCTATATTATAGATATAGTTGCTTCCACTATTTTGTTCTTTGAATTTTATACAGGTCCTAGCAGATATCTCTCGTATGGATTCTGGTATAGTAGATAGAATCATTGAATTAAAGCCACGGATGGAATTTGTGGCCCTATGTTTGTGTTGTGGTCATAAGTTGAGATTTGATTATTGATTATGCTTTGTACAGGTGTAAATTAACATGTTATATTTTTGGTTTTTATCTAGTTTCAGAGAAGACTTTATCAAAATTTCTATAGAATTTAATGTAATAAATTATGGACTTTGTTTAGTATATATTTAACAGATGTCTTTAATGAAATACGATCTGTTTCGTCACAATTGGTAACAGATAAAACGAGATACCTTAGGATTTGATTTGAATCGTTTGTGGAAGCTTAGGAAATGATTATGATTGATCGAATAAGTAGGGATAGGTATAGGATGATTAAATCCTAGATGTCCTAGCTAGCCTAAGTTAGTCTAGGAATAGACCGAGACTTAGTGACTAAGAATATTGATATTAATCTCAGGCATAGGCTGATTGATTTGGATTCTAGATTCAGGTTTACTTATTCTAAGGCTAAGGTAAGATAAGGATAGGAATATTGGGATTAAATGAAATGTGTAAGAAATGGTCTTAGAAAATTTATTTGAAGTTACTTGATTTATTTTAATCCCTTCTTCTTATCCGATTCGATAAAATCAACTAATATCATGATTGTCTATGGTTATAGGAAATAGTATGGCTAGTGAGTAAGAAGGAAGAAAGAATACTAGTGGAGGTGCTAGTATTCCCCATGATCTTTTTTGTTTTTGGTAAGTAAGACGAGATTAAATTAAATAAAATTTACAAAATGATATTCTACCTCCACGTGTTTTGCCAACTTAGAGGTAGAACAACACGCTAGGGCATACCCCGAGCACTACCATAAACCAATTCATGAAACGTACAAAATACAAAATAGCAAATCTTATCTAGATTACCAACATCTAATCCGTCGCAGATCTCTTTTCCTGAGGGAACTCGTCTTGTCAATCAAAAATCTGCAACCACGAAGAAAAGGGAACCGGAGTCAATCAGCAACTGAAAAGCACATACCATCAGCAATGGCCAAGTCTGTATCATTGGATGGGCAAGCTTCAATGGTACTTCAATCAGCTTCATAAACAAACAATGTCTTCATTAGTTGTCTCTTAGAACCCATGGGAACGCCTGTTCAAGGTAGCATCATTATGACTCCCATAGTATCGTGTCCATCAACAGGATTACGGCCAAGTCGGAATCTTGCATAGTCCGCTAAAGAGAGTCAATTACGAACAAGGGGAACTAAAAGAATCAACATCACGTGATCATCATCCATCATTGTGTAAATTGGATGGGCGGCTTCAATGGTGCATCAATCAGCTTCATAAACACACAATGTCTTCATTAGTCGTCTCTGAGAACCCATGAGAACGCCGGTTCAAGGTAGCTTCATTAGCCTGCGGCTGGATTGGTCAACTCCCATGGAATCGTGTCCTGCAAGAAAGAAAAAGAAGACTTTTTTTTTTGGAAAGAAAACCATAAAAAATAATGAGGTCTTAAGATCAAAACAATACAACTTAACGTCGAGACCATACCCTAGAGGATTTGAATAAGGGGAAAAACAAAGTGAGAACAGCCAATCCCGAAAGCTACGTTTTTTTTTTACATACACGATGCAAACCTCGGACAACAATACAAACTCAGCCTGGATTCAGCCCATCACACACATACCATATCCAAAGGAATGGAACACGGGAAAATATCAAAATAGGAACAGCCAAACCTGAAAACAGGCATTTTTTTTTTAATTTTT
>JAODPA010043168.1:0-11891 GCA_025585075.1 Nepenthes mirabilis | reverse complement strand
ACAGAGATTCATAACATAACAACATGTCGTTTCTTCTTTTCTTCGAAATTTCCTTATTCCTTTATTCTTATCTTGTCTTCTGAAAATTTATCAAAATCATTCAGAATTCTTATCATCTTTAGGGACTGGATGGGAGCGGATAACATCGAGGACGGATTGTGTGTAACCCCACAACCTAAAACCGTATCCTCTCATTATGCTCCCCGGGGCGGGAGGTAATGCCTTTAACTCGGCATACGGGACCGTAGTCCATAGTTCTTATGCTACCAAAAGGTCCCCTCCCATGGCCCACGAGGCATCCTCGAGTGTCACTCCAATATCCTTCATCCATCTTTAACAGCAAGCTTAATAGAAACTCGGTTCTTGGTTCGTGTTCTTTAATGGCCATTCATCATAATTCAAAAGTCGAAAGTCGTAGAGTTCTACATGCTGTCCGTATTACATGCATTTTCCATGTTCATATATACATAGGCCGGAGTTTTTTTTCATACAGAGGGCCGGAGTTCTTGTGAGCCGGAGTTCTTTTACAAAGCCGGAGTTCTTTACAAAGCCGGAGTTCTTTACAAAGCCAGAGTTTCTTTACAAAGCCGGAGTTCTTTTACAAAGCCGGAGTTCTTTACAAAGCCGGAGTTCTTTTATAAAGCAGGAGTTCTTGGATCATGAGTTGTTATCAAAAGCCGGAGTAAAAAGTCGGAGTTCTTTTCTAAAATCCGAAGTTCATAAAAATCGGAGTTCTTTATGCATAAAGGACGGAGCACATTTTTATCAAGTACATTATCATCAAAAGTCCGGAGCTCTTTCCCTTAAAAGGGACGGAATGATTTCCTTTTCAAAGGACGGAGTGCTTTTCTTTTCAAAGGGACGGAGTGCTTTTCTTTCAAAATCCGGAGTGCCTTTCTTTTCAAAATCCGGAGTGCTTTTCTTTTTTTTTTTAAATCCGGAGTGCCTTTCTTCTCAAAGAGACGGAGTGCTTTTCTTTTCAAAATCCGGAGTGCTTTTCTTTTCAAATGGACGGAGTGCTTTTCTTTTCAAAATCAGGAGTGCATTTTCTTTCAAAATTCAAATTTCTTAAATCCGGAGTTCATTTCTTTCAAAATCCGAAGCTCTTAAATCCGGAATTCATTTTCTTTCAAAATACGAAGCTCTAAAATCCAGAGTTCAAAAGTTGGCGTTCATTTCAAAAGCCGAAGTTCTTTTACCATGAGTTGTTATCAAAAGCCGGAGTAAAAAGTCGAAGTTCTTTTCTAAAATCCGAAGTTCATAAAAATCGGAGTTCTTTATTCATAAAGGACGGAGCATATTTTTATCAAGTACATTATCATCAAAAATCCGGAGCTCTTTCTCTTAAAAGGGACGAAATGATTTCCTTTTCAAAGGACGAAGTGCTTTTCTTTTCAAAGGGACAGAGTGCTTTTCTTTCAAAATCCGGAGTGCCTTTCTTTTCAAAATTCGGAGTGCTTTTCTTTTTTTTTTAAATCCGGAGTGCCTTTCTTCTCAAAGAGACAGAGTGCTTTTCTTTTCAAAATCCAAAGTGCTTTTCTTTTCAAATGAACAGAGTGCTTTTCTTTTCAAAATCAGGAGTGCATTTTCTTTCAAAATCCGAATTTCTTAAATCCGGAGTTCATTTCTTTCAAAATCCGAAGCTCTTAAATCCGAAGTTCATTTTTTTTCAAAATACGAAGCTCTAAAATCCAGAGTTCAAAAGCCAGCGTTCATTTCAAAAGCCGAAGTTCTTTTATCATGAGTTGTTGTCAAAAGCCGGAGTAAAAGGTCGGAGTAAAAAGCCGGAGTTCTCTTTTTCTACAGTAGGCCGGAGTTCATTTTCAAAAAGAAGGACGGAGAACTTCTTAAAGACGTAAAGGCCGGAATTCATCTTCTTCAAAACAGGAGTACTTTTCAAAAGAGGACGGAGTACTTTGTTCCTAAAAAGACCGGAGTTCTTTAGATAGAGTTCTTTTCCAAAAGGGACGGAGTATTTATTTCCTAAAAATGTCGGAGTTCTTTTTCTTAAAACTAGAGATCTTTTTGACAGAAACCAAAGGTCAATAGTAGGAGTTCTTGTTCCATCTTAAAACCTAAGTTCTTTTTCGTAAACATGCATTTATCGAAATTCATAACAATTGTCAGACTCATAAACAGAACATATTTCATAACATATTTGCAGAATAAAACCCATCATCATGAATATCAGAGTTTCTTTTAAACATGTGCTTAAGAACGATAAATCATCAAAAATCGAACAGACATCATACATACATAATTTCATCAGAACATATCATATACTTAGGTAGAAAACGTGCATAAACATGAAATTTAAAAACAGGGTGAGTATCTTGCCTGGTTTCCTTTTTACTTTGCCTTAGCTTTCGGTCTCTCTCTAGGAAATTCTTACCTTGCCTTCTGTCTAATCCTCCTCTAGTCCTTATTTATAGCCATTGCTTTGAGTGGCCGTCATTTATGACTCTTCATTTTTCAAGGAGTGTGATTTATGATTTTACATTTTCCAAAGAGTTTCGAGATTAGCTAGATTATTTATGGCCGTGCATTCCCAAAGCCCTGAGTCATTAATTTTTCCTTGACCGATTAAGTCTTTCTATCATTATCACTCCGGCTCCTTCATCAATATCAGCTTCGGCTTTCTTCTCCCACAATCTTACTTCGGCCTCACACAAATCACTCCGGCCTTCAAGGCCACTTCGGCCTTATTTCACGCAATTCTATTTCGGCCTTTCATGGCTGGAGTTGTTTTTTATCAAAGAAATCTGGACTTCTTTTCATTCCAAAAATCTGGACTCATTTTTATCAACGAAAATTCGGACTTCTTTTTATCGCTGAAATCCGGACTCATTTTTCATCAAAGGAAATCCGGACTGATTTTTATCAAAGAAATCTGGACTGATTTTCATCCCGAAAATCCGGACTCGTTTTTCATCAACGGAAATTCGGACTTCTTTTATCATGGAAATCCGGACTCATTTTTCATCAAAGGAAATCCGGACTGATTTTTATCAAATAAATCCGGATGGATTTTCATTAAGGAATTCCGGAGTGGATTTAAGGAATATTCCTAACTGGATTTTCATTAAGGAAAGGCCGATCTTGATTTCATCTTAAGGCCGATTTACTTTTCTTATTACATTTTTTTCGGTCAACGATTTATAAGGATTTGATGACCGGAAATTTCCTATATTCAGAAATTTGGGTCGTTACAAAATCTGAATTCGCTATATAAAGAAGGTTTTCAAGATTAACAATTATCTTGATGAGGACAATGTGATGTTTGCTACTTGCAAGCTAGATGGAGAAATTGACCATTGATGGGTAGTAAAGAAAAAGATCATAGGATTGGAGAATGAAGACAAGGAATGGAATGTATTTTTAGATGTGTTCCTAGACAAGCATTTTTCAATGAGCTTGCAAGGGCAAAAGGAGGAGGGATTTGCTTACTTGCAGCAAGGAAGTCAGATGGTAATGGAATATGATGCCAATTCACCAAATTGACTTGATATGCTCCACGTATTGTAATAGGCAAAACAAAGATAGTGAGAAAAATTCTTCAACCATTTAACGATACAATTTGAAAGTAATTGGTGACATTAAGATTGAAAACATATTGTAAAATTCTCAATCAGGCATTATTTTATGAGTAGGAGGTAGAGAGTGAAAAGTTTTTTGAGAAGAAAAATACTAATTGAAGAGGCCGAAGATTAGGTTCAAATAATCCCATAAGAGGTCAAAGTTCTATAATAAGGGGACAAGAATGGAAGCTAAACTCTAAGACATATTAGGCAAGCAACAACAATCAAATCTTGTGTGCCCTCATTATAGGAAGTTCCTTAGAGGAAGGCCTTGTTGTAAGCTAATGGGAGCATGTTTCAATTGCAGCCAATCTGGGGATCAAGAATATCCTTACCCTTTGAAGCAAACAGTTTGATTGCCTAATACTTCAAGAAGAGCATTTGTTATAACGACCAATGATGTAGATGTTGTCCTTCAGTGGTGGAAAGTAAGCTTTTAATTTTTAAGATTTCAGCTCATATATTATTAGACTTGGGGTCTAAACATTCATTTGTATCGCTCAAGTTTGGATGCTATTTACATTTGTTACCTAGGATTATGGATTATTCATTAATTGTGTCTATGCCGATGGGTACGTCTTTGATAATTGATATTACATACCCTATGAGTATAATTTAGTTGTATGGGTTTGAGTTGGTAATAGATTTAATTTTAATAGACTTGCACAACTTTAATATAATTTTAGCTATGAATTGGTTGACATACCATATACTGATGTTGACTGTTTTCACAAGAGAATGTATTTTTTGAATATGAATCGTACGCCTTTTCATTTTCTAGGGAATAAATAAAAAGAATTGACTTATATGATTTCTGTCCTTTATGAATACCATTTAGTGAAAGACAGATGTCAAGCATACTTAGTTTATAATACCACCACCAGAAGTGATAATGTCTTGACAAAAGAGATTCTAATAGTAAAGATGTTTGAGTATATGTCATTGGAAGATTTACCTGATTTGTCGTAAAATAAGGAGATTGAGTTTGATATAGAGGTAATGCTAGGATCTTTTCTAAGGTCCTAAAAATGATGGCAACTTAAGAGTTGAAAGACATAAAGAAGTAGCTACAAGAGCTATTGGAAAATGGTTTTATTCAACCGAGTGCATCACTTTAAAGTACAACAACTTTGTTTATAAAGAAGAGGGATGGGTTTATAAGATTGTGCATAGATTATCAGAAGTTAAAAAAGATAACTATCAGAATAAATACCCCTTGCCAAAAATAGATTATTCATTTTATTAGTCAAAGGAGCTAAAGTGTTCTCAAATATTTACCTTCGATCGGGTCATTATCAGTTGAGAATTAAGGAGAACATAGCAAAGACATCCTGTCAAGTAAGGTATGGCCATTACAAGTTCCTAGAAATGCCTTTTGTGTCAATTATCTCCCCTCAACCTGATGAGTTTAGTCCTCAAACCTGTCTACGAGGGGCTTCAGCATCCGCACATCTTAAAGTTAAGCAACCATGGCTCCAATGTCTAGCATGGCTAGTGAATGACCACTTTCTTGGCCACCTTATTCAAGGAGGATGCCATGAGAGGGAACATTATTCAACAATTTGTTAGACCACACTCTCTTGTATTTACTATGATGATCTGTCTATTCGAAACTATCAGTTTGCAAATCTTTATGGGTATAATTTTATTTAAGTAAAAGCAAGTTGATTAATTCATTCTCACAAACAATGTCAATGATGTGCACCTAAAATGTGGATTTTCATTTGAATAAATTTAGATCTATTTATCAAATTATTTAATCTAAATCTTACATACTATAACAACAAATAAGAACCCTGATGGAATTGGGATTGTCTCCTCGAAATATCTTCTAATACTCAAGTTAGTATATTTCTCAAATAATGTAATATAGTAGAGATTAAGGGAATAAGAGAGAGTAAGTGAAGAACTTGGCTTCATACAATCGCTGAAAAACAAGTTAAGGGGCTATACCATGTGTCCTTTGGTTTTTGAATTTCGTTCAATTTTAGGAGGAAATGTATATATTTATACCCACAATGCTAATTTTCAACGGCTTCCTAGAATTAGATAACCAGCCATGATCTTGATAGTTTGGCTAATTGAAAATTGATTAGTTTGACCAATATCGTGCATATTCCAATCATGTTGTTGGCTAAAGGCAGTTGACATCAATTGATTGAATTGATAGTAAGCAATTAATGTTTGACGGGCCAAAAACATTCACCTAGGCTAACCATAGAGTCAATGAACCGTTCTACTAATTGAACCATTTGGTTGAACATCTGAATATACTACTTGTGATGTCCCGTATCCAAACTGAGAACCAGCAATGGTCCAGCCATAATACGGATGTCAGACAAATACAAACATGTACAATAATCTGTACAACAAACAAAATCCTTACTAATAAACTCCAACATCTAACAACACACAACAACCAACAAATCCAGACATCCATGATCTAACCAACACACTATCATCAACACACAGGACTCAAAAGCCACAAAACCACATGTGGCACTAACATCATAACTCCGGTACAATGTTGACCCAAAATAGATGCTACTAGGTATCCAATCAAACCATAAAAACCTGCGAAAGCATATTCATTTATCAATACAACAAAAACTATGCTACGAGTATATTATCATCCTCATAATATGCATACATCTATGTATAAAATACATCAGAAATATAAAATATCTCATCAGGGGAGATAAGACTACATACTAAGTTCGCAAGATCATCTTCCATGTCTTCGAGCCTAGCTGACTCCAAATCCTCTACCCTGTATCTCGGGTGCAACTCATACTTATCTGGATGAAGAAAAATAGTAATTGTGAGCTAAAAGCTTAGCAATTCACATAAATATCAAAGGACATGCAACTTTACATTCAGAGCATGACGATATATATATATGCAGGAAGGGATGACAATGAATAATTCCCAAAACATGCATAAAAAAGGTAAAACTTTTATAAAGCCATTCAATTCCTTTGTTTCATTTTTTATTTCTTATCTTATCAAATCATACTAAAAACTTGTTCTTAGTTGGGGACTTAGGCCAGGAGGCCTTACTGACTAAGGAGTAGTTGATCGTAGCCTGGATTGTATTTACTTCTGCACAATTAAAAGCTATCTCCTCTTATTCAAGATCTAGAGACGGACCATCTACATATAATCCCTATAGATAGGGCCATAGCTGCAAGCGGCCCAAAGCAAATAACAATCTTCCACTATAATGCAGCAAGGCATGCCAAAATATAATATCTGATGAACATTCTTGGTCCAAGTTCTTAACTTTTTATTTTCTTGGAGAATTCTACTCTTAAGCCAAAAATTTCATAATTCTCACTCCAAGAGAACGATTCATAGCTGAAGCCTATAACCAAAGCCCATGGCCAAAGCCCATAACTTAATTGTAGAATATCTTCCATCTTATCCTTGGTCATGAGTCATACATTTTCATGTTTTCAAAACTTCGGCCATCACATAATTTCCATTATATGCAAAAAATAATTTGAAGCTTAAGAAATCCTTACCAATAAAGCCAACCACAATCCTAAAGCATCCGATCGTGAATTCCTTCATAAATAAATCATACATAATTTTTGAAACATATACAATTTAACATACGAAATATACATGTAGATAATTATTTCAATTCACATTCAATAATATTCTCAAAACACGTAAAATTAACAAATACAAAATATATATAAATAAATGCCAAATAATCGAAATACCCATGGCCATGAAGTTAGGATTTTTCAATTCTAAAACCAAATCATACAAACACCCTAAATTTCATGGGCAAAAATGCTAGAGCGTAGGTTAGGGTTTTTGGATGTACAAAACCACGTAAAACTATCAAATCGGACTCCTAATCGATAAATCAACATGTTCAAAGCATGGGTAATGATATTCTAAAGCCAATTTATGTAAAAGTCCCAAAATAATCGGTAAAATCGTTCAAGGCACGGGTTTAGGATTCCATGTCTGAAAACCTATCAAAACTATAAAACCGGGCACAAAATTTGTATATTTGCATGCTTAAGTCATGGGTAACAATTATCTAAGGCCAAATCATATATAAAACCAAAAATATCGGATGAAATTGTTCGGGCGCGAGTTAGGGTTCCGAGTTGCAAAAATCTGCCTAAATATCACAAATCAGATATGAAATCGATATATTTTCATGCTTGGATGATGAGTAATACATAATATAAATTTAATCAGGTATCAAAACGATAATACTGAAAAAAAAGGAACAAAAGTGTAAGAAAATTAAAAGGATAATATGAGTGTACTTGACTCGACCCGATCTATCACTTTTCTAACTGGCTCGAAACCGGAATCAAACCCGAAAGCCTCCATTTCCTCCTCATCTCCTTCGCGCAGTTCCTCTCCTCGTAGACCGGCCTCCCGCACACGGTTTCCGCTGCTCCGCCTCTCACGTAGCCGCTGCCGCCTTGCTCATGAGTTGCCGCCGCTCCCACCGTCTGCCACGGTCGCCACCACCCCTTGCAAAACCATCCTCTCTCTCCTCTCCCCCCCGAAACCTTCGCTCGAGCCTCTGCCCTCTTCCCTTCTTTCCTTCTGCTTTTGTTATTTGTTATTATTATTATTATAATTTTGGCCTCAAGCTGAAGCATATCCGGTCTGAGCTTCCGCAAAAGTAGAGAGAGAAACTCTCTCTTCTCTCTTCGAATTCAAATTCGAATTCATCCATGGCGCTCCTCCCATCTCCGGCGGCGGCGTTGCCGGCCCCGGCTGGCCCTTCGGATGTGGCTCTCGACCCCTCCTCTCTTCCCTGCCTCCACATTGATTCGGGTCCTCAGTCCTCTTCAACCGATTTTCCTGTGCATGCGACTTGTCTCTCTCCCCAACCTGTTTCGTCGCCTGGTATGGAAATCCTGACGATTTCGTGCCTGGCCTCTGCTCCAGTTTCGTCCTTCTCCTCTGGGTCTGATACCATCAAAATCCATGGGCTCTCTCCTTCTTCGCCTCTGAAATTTTTTCCTCCACAGTCTGTGGCTGGTGATGTCGCGCGAATTTCTCCACCCCCCGAAGTGATTCAACAGAGTCTGCTAACCTGGAAGTCGACGCTGCTTGGATGCTTCTCTGGAAAGGGCCTCAATTTACATGTCGTGGCCAACATTGCTCGTCGTATTTGGCAGCAATTTGGCCTCTATCATGTTGCGGAGGGTGCAAATGGCCTCTTTCTCTTTCGTTTCTCATCTGATGAACACTCAAACGCGGTCCTGGCCAGAGCCCCTTGGACTTTTCGAGGTAATCCTCTTTTTCTCAAGCGCTGGCTCCCGGGTATGCCGTTGGTTAAGGAACAATTGAATTCATTTCCCGTTTGGATTAGATTGAGAAACATTCCAGCTGATTTCTGGACCCCTCTTGGGCTCAGCTGGATTAGTAGTGCGGTGGGTAAACCTCTCCACCTTGATTCGTTCACTGCCAAAATGGAACGGATGCAAGCTGCTAGGGTGTGTGTCGAAATCTCTCCCGATTCGGTGCTCCCGTCTAAGATTTTTTTAGAATGCTCTGAAAATGAGGGGGTAGATGCCACTGTTGTGGAGGTGGACTTGCCAGGTTCCTGGACTAGGGGAAGTCGAAGCACTTTCCTTGGCAGCCAAAAATCTGATGCTTCCTTCCAAGACATTGGCCTAAAGTCAGGTGCTGATTCGAATTCGTTGGACCTGAAGGGCGTGGTGCCCCATTTGGCTCATCCTAAGCTAGAGACATTTTCTGCATTTGTGGCTTTTGTGATGGATTGTTCGGATGTCCCCAAACCGCCCACCATTCCTTCCGGCCCTGTGGCTGATCTGGGCATGGAGGTTGTCCCCTCTGTGTTCAACCAACCTTCGGTGCCCGGATAGGACCAACCACTATTGGAGGCATTTACTACATCTGTGGTCTCTGTGTTGGACTCATCGGATGACCCCAATTCGACCACCTGTAATTCCACGAATCCAGTTTTCTCTCGGTTGAATAAGCGGCCTCATACTCAGGCTACTTATTCAGCATCCCCTGCTCCATGTGCGCATCAAAAATCTGCTGCTGCGATTCGTGGTCTTGGGCTGGATCCTGATCAAATGAATTCTGTGGATGCTGAAGATGCCAGACTGCCCTGTAGGCTGGCCTCTGAAGAGGGCTAGGTGGATGTCCTTGGCCCGGTGGGTGATCCCACTATGATAAACCATCCCTCTCCTGATGATGAGGAGACTAATTTGGTTTCAACTCCTTTGGTATCAGATTCCTTTTTGCTGTCCTTAGCTCCCGGCCGATCGGTTTGCCTTTCAAATGCAACCGGTAGAATGGGTGGCCCCCCTACTGCGCTCCCCAATAGATCGGGCCCCGAAACTGATACAGATAGTGAGTGCACTCCTATCTCTATACGACGTATAACAAAAAAGTATGGATTGGATTCTTTCAAGCAAGTGGATTCCGAATATGTAAAACCCGGTGTATCTTTTGCTGAAATTTCAGTGGGTCGGCCCAATGTTTTCTCCACTGAGAAATTTTTAAGTGCCAATAAGGCGTTGGCCCTAGAGTGTGATTCTTGGACACCTTCAAAATCACGGAAAAAGAAAAAACCCAAAAAACCCAAGGCTTCCCCGGGAGCCTCGGCCCTTTGATGGCACCGCTTATGGTTTGGCCAATGGAGCGGGGCTCCTCTTCTATTGGCCAACGCTCCTCCATTATCTCTTTTGTCTTCTCTTGCATGTCGATCCTTGGTCCCTTTGGTTTGCTGAAGGATTTGCTGTTTTATTTTGTTTGCTGCTACTGGTCTTCTGGTTAGTCGAAGAGGCTGGTGGTTGGATTTGATATGCATTGTAGTGGGCCGGTGTAATGCTATTTCTGCTATTGTATTTGGTTGAATGGAAGCACTGGCTAGTGTCTTCTCATGCGGTTCTTGGAACACTAGGCATGGCTGCTGCTTTCACCCTTGGCAGCAGTCGGGTGGCTGGATCAGAACAGCTATTGTTGCCTTTATTTTTTGCTTTATTCTCATTAGATGGGATCTAGCTATGGTGATATTGGCTGTTGTCACCCAATCTACTGATTGCTGGGCCCCATCAATTTTTTTGGCGGGATCAGAACAGCTATTGTTGCCTTTATTTTTGCTTTATGCTCATTAGCTGGGATCTAGCTCTGGTGATATTGGCTGTTATCATCCAATTTACTGATTGCTAGGCCCCATCAAATGGCACAGTTTGGTGGGCAGCAGCAGCTGTCTGCTGAAGTTTCATTGTGCTTGGGTATGGAGTCTGATTTCTCCTGATTGGCTGGACTTGTGAGTGTTTTGCTGATGGTGTGGTGCATGCTGCAACTCAGATGCCTATCTGCTGGTGTATAGCAGATTCTGATGGTCCCTTTAGTCCCTGCCGCTGTTAGCCTGAATGCTGCTCTTGCTGCTAATAGTAGAGATACTTACAAAAAGCTGATAATAGTAGAGAAAATGCTGTTGCTTTGACTGCCATTTAGTCACTGCCTCAGATTTCTTCTGGAAATCTCATGGTATGTTCCCTTTGCTTCGCGGGGTGTGGAAATGACCTCTCCAGGCTGTTGAAACTGCTGCAGAGTCTATGGATATCTTTTGATATCCCTTGTTGGATTGTGAACTTTGGAGTTTGTTGTTCCATCTCCTCCCATTGGTTGGTTTAAATTCTGCTTTGGTGTGCAAGTTTAAAGCTGACCCTGTTTAAAGCTGATCCTGATGCTGTTTTTGCCTCTGCCACTGAATTGGATGTGCTGGAGGTGCTGCCAGCATTCATTACTGATCCTAAGGTGCTCCCTGCCTTTCTCTATGTGGAAGGTTGTGAACTCTTGCTGAGCTGAATTGGCTTGCAGTGTTTGCTGGATGCGGCAGTGTTTCTCTTGCTGCTTTTCTCTGGATTGGCTGGAATTAAATGCTGCCGAACCGTAGGTGTAGAGTTCCGCAACAGTTGGAATTGGGTGGTGCTTATTTTGCTGCTGATTTGAATTGCTGGTGGTCAGCTTGGTCTCCGGCAGTTCGGCAAAGCAGATGGTAAGTGCTCCTGGCGAGTAGGCTTATAGCTGTTGCCCAGTGGTTTCGTGGGGTTGGTTGACTGCCGGTGAGGCGGCATTATCCAGGTTTCCTCTAACCAGATGCTGTTTGAAAGCTGGCTTGATTCGCAGTCTTTGTGTGGCGACTGCAGGGTTCATATTTTTCATATTTTTTTATGAATGATATGTCATATTTTGTTTTGAACGTTGTCCTCCTAGAGGCTATTTTTTATTATCTGATGTACCGTCTGCTCGGGGTATGCCCCAACGTTTTATGTTTTATTTCTA
>JAODPA010043157.1:0-11893 GCA_025585075.1 Nepenthes mirabilis | reverse complement strand
GAAAGTAAAAGTAATGTTACTTAAAAAAAAGAAAATGGAGAATCATATGTGATAAATCTGAAGAGTCAATATAATTGCTAAGGATTTTTATAGTTATTTTATAAGATTAGATATTAAATTTCTCATTAAGAACAGAGATTTTAATAATGGAGAAGACCACCCCGTCATCTAATTGATAGTAATTGACGTAAGAATGTTCAGATCTCTAATATTTTCAGCATCCATATCTCCTAGAACAACCCGTCTCTCTTCGACCTCTCCTTGTTCACTTCTTTGTATGTAAATTCAATCTTGTGTCGTTTCCGGGTGAATAACATCTATAGTCCCTATACTCTGCGGCTGGTTTACCTCACCACCATCTCGCTTTTCCGGTTCTCCTTTATTTTTAGAACACCGCTTTCCTCTCTTTCTTATCTCTCTCTTGATGGGGTCTCAATCTCAAGCGATCCTTCTTCTCCAAAAGCAATTAAGAGGTGAGAATCAGATCATCATGAATCTCGTTTTATTATAATGTTAATCTTTCGGCGTTCTATTTTAACTTAGAGTAGCAATTTTAATTGAATAGAATATCGATCCTGTGATGGATTTGGTTTTTCTCTCTCCTCAGATCTTTGTAAAAACCCGGTGGATGGCTTCTCGGCGGGTTTGGTGGATGAAAGCAACGTATTTGAATGGAGTGTCACCGTTATAGGACCCCCGGATACCCTTTAGTGAGTTACTCTGTCTCAAACTTTGAATCTTTTGCACTTGTTGATCATGAGTTCCTTGATTTTTTTTTTTTTTTTTGTGGGAATCAATAATAGGCGAATATTCTTTGTCTATTTTGATCATTCTTTCTGTTGTAATTAGCTTGACTCTTGGTATTTGTTCGAAGATTGACTTTTTGGTGTACGAAATTGTTTTAATTAATTTGTTTATGGTATTAGGTTTTAGGAATTTAGTTTCAAAAAATTAAAGGAATTTCTGCCTTCCATTGTGTTCTGATTGATCAATTCAGTGTTGCATTAGTGTCTGCAGTACTCTTTGGTGGCTTTTGATTCTGCAGCAATAGGTCAAGGTACTTCATTATTATATACGCATCATACATTAATGGATTTCTGTGATGTCATATGAGCTGATTCATTTATATTGGATTTGCTAGTTTATTGGAGACAGAAAGTTTTAGATCTTTAGCCAGTAAGTCTTATTGACAAAGGATGGCATACTTGCATGGTTTGCTGTTAGGATTTGAATTTGACTTGGTAAAGATGGACGTTTTGAAGTTGGTTCTCTTCTCCCATCGTGGCCATCAATTCGTGGGTTTCCTTTTGTCATGCTGAAATATGTGAACTTTCCATCGCATGTGTGCAGATATGTAATGGATAGGAAAAGTTTATTACATACTTTTTGGAATAGCTAGTATTTTTGGTTTTTACATTTGATATGCTGCAGGACAAGTTTGTGTTTGACGGCATTCTCTGGCTATTCTTCTGTCATAAAATCCAATTCTTACTGTCATGGTTTTTGTTGCAGTGAAGGAGGCTTCTTTAACGCCATAATGAGTTTTCCATCAAACTATCCAAATAGCCCTCCAAGTGTAAAGTTTACCTCAGAAATGTGGCATCCTAATGGTGAGTAGTTGTCAGCTTGTCATGGTATGGGTTTTACTCGCTGTTCCCTTGAGATTGTTATGGTCGAAAATGTAAGGTATAGAAATTTATGTAAATACCAAAACATATCATATTTGGTTAGTACCTTTGAGCTTCATTTGTTTATATTAATCCTGGTCATAGGAAGTAGAAGTAGTCAGAAATGAAGGCAAGCTATGATCATTAGTTTATATATCTGGGTAACCCTTTGGGGATGTTCCAATTTGATAGTGAAAAGTAGTCTTTGTGTGAAGGAGGAAAATCGTGCACAACATGGGAACTAGTTAAATATTGTTGTCTTCATTGCAGTATACCCGGATGGGAGAGTTTGCATTTCCATTCTACATCCACCAGGTGATGATCCAAATGGCTATGAGCTGGCAAGTGAGCGCTGGTCTCCAGTTCATACGGTATGAATAAAACATACATTTTTCATATTTTTTGTGTATATTCAGTGACTGATACTTCTCCTGTTATGCTGGGATATAAATGGGGGAGGTGACTGTTAACAATCGGTATACATGCTCCTGTATTTGTTCTGATGTTATTAAAATTGTTTTGCCTAAGTTATTGTGACAAGATATGTAATGGTAGTATGCAACAAATTTGCCCAATCTCTTGCAGTATGTTCTATTTGCTGTCTGGTTATCATGGTTATTTTAGCTAAGATTTTCTGATTAGATTAAAAAATGATGGCATGGATGAATTATTTCCTTATTGTTACTTTTATCAGGAAATTTATGAAGTTATGAACTAAGTTGAGTCATTGTGATATGTGTTCACTTTTTGGCCCTTTGAAACATCAAAATTATTCCTTTGATATATATTGCCTGCTTACCAGGGTCAGTCTTTCATGAATACTATTATTAATGAATGTGTCCCTTTTTGAATAATGAATGTGTAATTGTTGGATATATTTGAATCTTATTTAACTTGTTGGATAATTTTTTTCTGCTGATGTTTCTTGGAGAAATAAGGAATATCCAACTAAATAAGTCTCGACAAATTAATTGCTTGTCACAGTTAGTATTACAATCTGCTGCTTCTCTCAGACATTGAGTATTACAATTGGATTTCTAAGACATGCATGCATTAACTGTGGATATAAACTAAGCCCATATTGAGGTTCTCTATTATGCAGATCCTTTGTGAAATTGTAATTTAGAAGGAACATGCATGACTTGGTTGGGGATTGCTAAAGTGATTGGTGTTGCTCGGTGGGATGCGCTTCCAAAGGAAGCAATTGAATTTCGAGTCAATGTTTTATGGTGTTGTGGGAAATAAACACAAGAGTAGACAGAATAATCATGGTCTAGTGTTACTGCTGTGGGATAATGCTTTATCTAAAGTTTGAATGTTGTTAATGCAAAGAAATCATTATTTAGAGATGATTATTTTTATGGCGGGGAGCACTTGGTTCCGCATGCAGCAACTTGGTTAGAAATATGTTTGTTTCTCTACTACTCAGACACTACTATTGAAGCTGAAGGTCTACTATAAGTGTAACGCATCAAAAGGATTTGGACGGTGAAGAGTGGGAAACAGAGGATTCTAATTATTGGAATGTTGTGATTCATTTGCGTTGGCCATACAGGTGGCATTACATAGGCATGGTCATATGACCATGTTTTTAATGTCTGATATGTAACCACTTCATTCCTGTAGTATTGGATTTGCTAAGTGGACAAGAGTAAATAGGAGATTAATATTGAGCGTTTGAAGGTCACCCACACTGTAAAAGACTCGTTCATTAATTTACCTACCATATCACAATAGAACATGCTTACAATGTCAATGAAAGGTAGTGCATCCAATGGCACTGAATGGCACCATTGAGATATGTGTGCTTTTGGTCTAATTTTCAGAAACTTGAGAACTAGAACACAAGCAAAGAAAGTTGAAAGGTAGTACCACATGGGTAAGGGGAGAGAATACACACCTTTGAGTTTAAATGAAGTGGAGAGATTGCAGTAGGTAGATGGGAATTTTTGTTTGAAGATTACAAGTTCAAACCATAGAAATATCCTCCTTAGAATACCACAAGTAGTGTGGGAGCCTCGTAAACTGGATATCCTTTTTAGATATCAATTTTGTACTAGGGCACAATATTTTTCATCCAGAGAAACTCCAATTCTGCAGTTTACCTTGCCACAGTGTAGCATGGTTCCAATGCCAATAAAATTACCCACCCAAGTAGTTAAGAATTCGAATGAAGCCCTGGGCTTTTGTTCTTTGTTCAGAAGCTATAAAAACTAGAATACATGGACAGAAAAGTGAAGCTTAGGAAGAAAAGAAAAGAATAAGTACCTATGAATATCCACAATGTTCTGTCTTCTCTAAGATTTCCAACTTTCTGTTAAGCAATAAATGCAACGTGGAGTCTTAAACATATGGACCTTCAGGTACTAAGGTGACTTTGCAAAGTGTGATTTTAAACTAATGGAGCTTTCTATGCCACCAAAGAGACTTTAAAAGCAGGCCACTGTAACCTGGAATTGTTATTCCTGCTGCCAGAAAAGGGTATAGGTTTATCTGAAAGAGGTTTTTTTAAGTTTCAACCATTATTCTATATGCATCTACGTTTGAGATCAATATAATATGTGGTTGAACTGCAAGCTAAGAAGCATGGATATAAACACAAGAAACAAATACGAAAAATCACCGACAGAGGAACTGCTACATAAAATTTCTCTAAAATTTCGAACACGATGTTAGAAGGCATGCTCTTGAACTCCATAGTTTTTATATATTGTTATGTACATATGAGATCTAATGGCAATATTATACACAAAGTTACTTATCAATATCCATTTTGCATGTTCTAGTTGTCCCAAGATATTTAGTTTTAAGCAAAAGTTCCTAAACAAGTAATTTATCAAAAAAAAAAAAAACATACGGGCTATTTAGGAAGAAAGGAAAAAGAGATCCAAAAACAAACACATAGTTTGAGTCTCTAACCTTTTACGACAAACTAAAATATAAACAAAGAGAGCATAAGATTTGGCTTGAAGAGCTAGGGCAAAAACTAGCAAATGTAAGAAATTATCATGATTCAACAATAGAGTTAGTACATAAACAGAATACCAATGATTCAAAATCCAGACTTAGGTTATACACAAAATAAAACCATAGCTACGGCTCTATTTGTCGGATAAATTTTCCATAAGAAATCAAATAAAGAGTTGAACAACTACAGAATTTTTGTCACCAATCATTGTTGTGAGCTCACCTCACTTCTCTTCTTTGTTAGTTGATTCTCTTTCCTCCTCCATTGATTGCCAGGATAAAGTGGCTGTGTACATTTGTCTTATCTCAACTTATGTTTTTAAACTCTCTGTCTGATTGTGAAATAGCCCATTACTTAGTTAATTTGTACCAAGTATCCTGATTTGTTGTTTTGAAAGTTAATTAATTAGCCCAAACATGCCCAAGGATCTTCTATACATGTCTTAACGTGTGCTAAATGTGTTTGAGCATGTCTGAATGAAAACAAAAAATAAAATATCTTGGCACTTGATAGAGAGTGTCACAAAAGTGTCGGTGCTAATATTTGTCGGATACTGACACCCACCCGGAGGAGGTGTATGTGTTTATTAGACTGCAGGCATTATAACCTCTAAAAGAAACTCCTTTTCCTTACCAGAGAGATGTTAGTATTAGACATCTGATTACATGAGGAATGAGTGGCATGTTTATTATTTGCACTGTGTGGCGCCTTGCAATATGATATAGAAAAGGGAAATGAACAGCTTACATATCAATATGATGATACATATTAATGGTGTACACTACTCAAGGGACTTGAATTGATTCAATGTAGGTGTTAATTAAGAATATGGGTTATAGAAGTGTATTTGATTGATTTATGTGCTGATTGACCTGGCATTACAAGTATTGACTGGCTTACTTGGGTAAGCATTCTTTATGTCCTTTCATTGTCTTGATGCCTCTAAGTTGTCATTGCTTTTAACTGTACCAACCTCATATAATGGTGTAATGTTGTAGTGGTTCTTTGTTTGTTGTAATTGATTGCAGTCATTTGTTACCTTTCATGTTATGATTTGTATAGGGTATTTGCAATTATTGACTATTCTGCTTCTTGTTGTCATCCGTAATTCCTTCCAGTAAACAAATCATGACTAAGGTGATTGCATATTACAGGTTGAGAGCATAGTTTTGAGCATCATTTCAATGCTTTCAAGTCCTAATGATGAATCTCCCGCAAATGTTGAAGCTGCAGTAAGTTTCACTATCAATGTGTTTTTTACCCTGCTCACTCTAGTGCATTTTTTTTAGGTTGTCATTAATGCATGTGATTAAGGCAATGTTTATTTTATTTTATTTTACTAGTAGTAAAACTTCATGGCTTTATGCAGATGAATCATTATGTAGTTCTCAGAAGGGCCTCTTCTTGGTCTTCTTTTAGCTGAATGCCGATTAAAGGGAACATTGAACTTAAGTTTTAAGTTCTCATGGTGTGTCTCTTTAATTTTACATATGAACCTAAAGGGGAGAAGAGGGAGAGAAAACACTGCCTTTCAACTTCCTTTGAAAGGTGCAACGATAAGATTACTCCAACTATGATTTAGAAATTATGAGTTAAAACCACTGAAGCAGTCTCGCAGCAATGTGGGAATTAGGCTTAGTACAGCTAGCCCTTTCCAACTCCAACCCTATGGGAGCTAAGTCTTCAACTCAGATCCCATCGTCGGCACTATTCCTGGTTCCATGTAACATTAGCTCATGCAGTATATATCTGATTTCTGTAATAGCTGGTTCCATATGGCCAATTTGTTGAGCTCGTTGTTGCAGCATAGGCTGTAGGGCAGGTATCCATGAATATTGCTGCCGAGGTGATGTTGTTAAATTCATTGTTTACCATCGCTTAGATCCAGCGAATTCTCGCTTTGATGCAACAAACAACTAAGAGATTAGTGTACGATGAAATCCCCAAAAGCCCTGCTCAAAACGTAGAAGAATCCCAAAGGAATAAGAATAACACTCTCTGAAATATAATCAAAATTCAACTCCTATTTTGGTCATGGTCCATTAGGTATTTTATAGAAATCCAAAGATAAAAGATAATAATGTCCTGATATAGGCATGAATTGGCTTCAATTTAGGTTGCTGTCTGTTTGAAGGGGAGGAAAACTAAACGAAAGCAACGAAAATGAGTAGTCATTTTAGCTCTTCATGGGCATGAAAATTGAAGTGCCCCACATTCATCCACAGTCCCATCAAACAAATGTTCTATGGGTATTATTACTATGGAACCAGAAGGCCAAAAGGTAGATTGATATTTTCTATACTAACCTCCATGAATACAAAGTTCTATAGTTATAGGGGCATCATTAAAGCATTAAGCTCAATCTTAATGACAACAGGCATTAGAAATGCCTTATATGTGTGTCATTGTAATGATTGTCAAAAAAACCTTGTTTTTGTTCTTAAAAAGTTAGATTTTAATTTTATGAAGCACACCCACTGTGAATCAGTGTATTCAAATCTTGTCATGTTTCATTTGCCTTTTAACTTTCGTCCAACTATATACAACACATTCACAGAAAGAATGGAGAGACAATCGGGATGAATTCAAAAGGAAAGTGAGTCGTTGTGTGAGAAAATCGCAGGAGATGTTATGATTCCTTGCACACATTCAACTTTGTTGGCGGCTTGCTTCTTATCTTCTGCTCCGAGTTTGGGGGAATGAGAGATGGCTGTGGCTCTTTTAGATCTTCGGGTGCTTCATGTAAAATTCCAATGAAAACTATTGCTCTGGTGTGGATCACCCTTTCTGTTTGGATCATTTTGAGTTATCATTATAATATTCATGTATTTATTTTCTGCTGTTATGGTTGTATTGAAGTTTGTGGCTCTAGTGTTCTTATACTATACCATTTAGTAATGGAGTTTTTTTTTTTCTTTTTGAACTCTTCTTTTTGGTCCCATAGCATGCGGACAGAAAATCAGTCAGTATTCTTGAAATATTATGTCGTATGTGCGATCGACCAATTACATTCTGACATATAAGAAAAAGCAAACATCAATCTCATCTACTAAGGATAAATGACATTATTTTTTCATGTCATAATGTGATTGGTTCAGTGAGTGAACGGCATCCAACCATGACATTTTTGCATGTATATCTTCCTTTTACAAGTAGTTTTTACCTATGGAGATGGCCACCTCTCGCTTTTGTTTCTGTGCAATCCTTTGTTAGAGCATGGCTTTTATATAATTTTTGTCTCTCCTTTGTGGACTCGGTTGGCTGGGATCTTGAGCGCAGTAGCCTCTCTTCTATCTGCTTGATTAGGAGTTTTCAACCAGTAGATCCGGATATCTACTGAACCTCTTTGATTTGGGATCTTAGCTATCACTCCTCTCATGCATTCATATTCTAATTGGCTATCAAAGCCAGACTTAGAACATTAGAGACTTCGTTTCCTCTACCTCTCCTCCTATTGCATGTTTTACAGGTTAGATGGTTTGCTCGTGCCTGCCACAGCATTTGCTTCGAGCTGATCCTGACAGCTATGATTTACTTCATTTACAGAGATCATAATGTTTATATTTTTTAGGTATCCTTTTATTTCGATGGGAACAAGATGTTTGAGTCGGTTATAAACTTCTTATTCGGTAATAGTATTCTCTACGACGATGTCACTCCTCTCCATCTGTGATGTGGCAGCATTTCGGCGGTGATACCAGTAGCCTATTTGTTTAGTTGCATATTTCTTTCCATTAGATACCATTTGGTGTCTTTTATCCCATTTTTTCATTGATGAATTTTGAAACTAAATTATCAGTGTCTTAATGTGCTGTGGATTAAATAGTTAAACTCCTTGAATGTCCTGAAATCTTGTACATAACATTTTTTATTGACATATATAAAAGTAATTACTTAAAAAAAAAATTTCTCCTCAGTATAAAGTACCATTATTAACTTGTGAATTTGATTATGTGATACCTTAATTGAATTTGTGACCATGTAACTAAAATGCCCAAAATAGTCTGGTTAACTACAATAAATCATGAAAAGTATGTTGGTCATCTATTTGCAATGTTCAAATTAGACATGTTAGGTTGTATCGTGTGAGTCCAACACTAATTTAAGGGCTGCCCAGTAGATGTGTCATGCTGGACGACCTGATTTTTTATTAGTTCGTACCAAGCACAATATAACTTGAAAAAATCTCAACCCAATATAGCACTAGGCTCGATTTAGGCCGGAATGCACCCTGCCCGAGCCATGCTATGCCAAAATTAAGGGGTGTCATGGGCTTATAAAAAATATGCATAGATGATGATGAATAAATGCATTTTTTATTAAATAAATGGTTGTTGCTACATTTTTAAATTTAAAATATTTGAAGGACTAAATGTATGAGTGTTCATGTGTAACTTAAATTTTTACTTGTGTTGTCATTTATAGAGTCATTTTCTTCATCATTAATCAAAAATATTGGATGTATAATAAGTTATTTGCATCTAATTAATCTTTAAAAAGGTACATATTTTATTTATTTTTTGTATCATCATGTTTTGATTATCATCTACTGTTTGGGTGATGGTTTTGCAATGAATTGGGGTGTGTAAAAGTCTTACATAATTTACAGATAATACTGCATCTATTGCTTCACTTATTCAACAATTTTGTTCATTTGTAAGTTTATGAAAAATTCTTCTAGGCAAATGGACAGCCCACTACTTTGTACAAGGGTCCATAATGGTAATAAGGTATAATACTATTAGAAGGATTGTCCAACATTTTGAATTTTTATCATACAAAATTTACTTAGCCAATATTGGTTGATATTTTAATTTTGATATATTTGTCTAGCTTAATTTTGATATATTAGTATAGTAATGCTTATATCCAATCTTTAAACCTCTCTTGAAAGTTCAAATTCACTAAGCCAATCATATTCTCTTGGATGAAAATCAAATCTTACAATACAAATCACTATTTCAATGTTGAAGTATCTTTAAAGAGTGGGAGATCATGGGGCGCTGTGTCATGATGATTCGCCTTGGAAAGGCATGAAGCTTTAGGGATCTGCCACGTGGGAGGAGCTAGTTGGTCCCTTCCCGAAACGTTTTTTTTTTTTGGGGTGACGTCGTTTCGCTGGGGACTTTTGGCTACTTAAACACCTGAATTCCCTCCAAGGACTTCGCGTCCTTTAGCAGCTTCAAGGGGGTGAAACGTGCGCTGTCTTTGTTCCTTTTGGATCCTAGTGGAAAGATCGTTTTTCTCGTCAGAATCTGAGTCATCTCTCGATAGCCCCACGAGGGATACATGTGCTTCACGGACCCGTAATGATGTTGCGCCTGGTGCTGCTGCCACAAGAGGCCATGGCTCAGAGGCCACCGTCGTAGGACCAATGAGGTTTTTGAGGACGCCACCAAGCTTCAAGATGGAGGGCGCGTCCACGTCCTCACGGCGCCACAGGCCTGGGAGGGTGGATCCCGTGCTCCAGCAAGTAGCTCAGGCCGTGGAAGACTTTGAGGCTAGGATGGAGGCTACGGTCGGAGAGATCGAGCAGACGAGGGCTCGCGCCGCTCACTTTGAGAGGGCGTGGGCGGAGTTGGAAGTAAGGGCATCTAGGCTTGCTGGCGCCAATATGCAGGCTCGAGACCGCATTTTGGCTCTTCAGGAGGAGTTCAAGCAATTCTGGGCACACTCTGGAGAGGAACAAGCGCGGTTGGAGGCCGAGTTGAGGTCAATGCTTAAACCGGAGAAAGTGGCTCCTACACTGGAAAGGAGGTTTCAGAACGGTATCCGTCTCAGCCGGAGGCTAGCTAGGTTGGAGGAGCCAAACTTCCGCATCGGTGTCCTAGACTCTCGAAACTCAGGCATCCGGACCCGTGTGCACCTGAGAGAGTTCACTGCTCCGAATCCTTCAGGGCCCACTGAGGGCAACTAGTTGTAATCTGCGGCCGTTGACCGCCTCCTGCTATAAAAAGAATTTATTAGTATAACACATAATCAAATCTTTTACTTAACCATGCAGTTTATTTGTCATCGTCCATCGCATTGGAATGATTAAGTTGTCCCCCTGGAAGCGTATCCTGAAAGCTTTGTCGTCATTATCCCTGATGGTCAGAATCAGTATTTAATGCTGGCGTGACAACCGGGATTTGGCAGGCGGTTGAAGTGATTGTGATTTGGTGCGGGCCATGATTGGCTGCCATTTAGGATTCGAGGCGTTTCTGATAAACGGGCACGTGGCCTGGCCATCAAGTGAACACACTGATTGCGTTTCCTACGCACTGGTACCCCGTTGCCTATTTAAGCGAGGCTCTTCACAAATACGTCTCTTCACTCTTTCTTGCATTGTAAGTCCACAACACTTCCTTGAGAGAGAAAAAATGGCGAAAAAGAATTCTCCTTCCTCCTCCCGTGTTTCCCGAACGGTTTGACACGTGGTAGGAAACACTGGGTCTGTCCTGATCGCTAGCGTCATCGCCTCTTTGATAGTGGACTACGGGATTCCAAAGGACAAGGCGTACCACACTTCCGGCCTCGATGGTAAGGCCAATGCCCATCTAGAGGGTTTCATTACAGTCCACGAGCACCATCTGAGAGGGGGGGTTCCGTTACCCCATGTCATGCACTCTATACGCGCTGGTTGAAGCATTGGATATTCCCGTGGCGAGGTTTCATCCCAATGTCGTTCATTATCTGATTTCGCTGTGTATCTTCTCCCGCCTTCACACTGATGCATTTGATGCGAAGGTGGCAAAGGTGATCTTCCATTTCACAGAGTCAGAAAATTGGATCTCTATGTCTCCTCGACCTGGCTTTCACTATCGAGGGACCAATCCTGACTCGGTTAAAAACTGGAAGAACCATTTCTTCTTTCTTCAAAAGCCTTCTGATTCGGAGCTCTCTCGTGAGTGCAGCCCAACCCCAAAGTACTTTCGCGGGGATGTGACCCCAAAGGATACCAGGGATACGTCGGAGTTGGTCACCGCCATTGGCTCCCAGATGGAGACATTCTCCTTCCAGAGTTACTATTTGACGTTCTACGTTTTCGAGTCTGCTAAGTGGGGCCCCTTGTCTAGCCGGGCCGTAGCTGGCCCTGAGAAGAAAAAATCTGAGGCCGTTATACTTCGCGAGCCTTCAGGGAAAAATGCTAAGGAAAGTTGCTCTCTGCTGGGGACGTCCTCGGTTGAGGAGGTTGGAGGCACCTTCACCTGAAGGTCGCAGAGGCTGGCTGTGGGACCAGTCGTGTGAGCCAGGAGCCCCATTCCAGGGCCAATGC
>JAODPA010043146.1:0-25639 GCA_025585075.1 Nepenthes mirabilis | reverse complement strand
TATATATATATATGTGAGCGTTGTTAATGGATTTTAGTATAGCATCACTAAATGGTAATTGATTTTGTGTGTTAATTACATGCTGGAGTGTGACAACGTTGACCCAACCCATTTAGTTCACTTTCTCTTCTCTGGTCTGCTCTCTCCCTCTTGGTTTCTCACTACTAACAATTATACAGCAAACTTGAACTAAAAATATCAGAAGACTTGGACTAAAATATTGAGGAAAGATCCTATGATAATTAACATTCAATATTTTACATCAAAATAATTGCGATAATTTGTCCTAGCAAAAGCTATCCCAACTCTAAAACGTTATCTATAGTACAAAACATGCCAACATCAAATTCAACATAATTTAGATAACAAAGCATCAAAGATTAAAGCCCAATTTTGGAAATTAAATCTTCAATGTCACCCTGCAAAATAGACTGAATTATGCCCACCATCGCTCGAAACCAGGCCTACTAATCTGAACTAAGGCGAGTTTGCAAAGATAAGCTAACAGCTCAGCAAGACTACAGTGAAAGAGTGTACTTACTACTAATGGAGATAGTCCTGATTCAAGAAAAGAGAGGCTGAAAAGGAGGGAGAAACCGAGACAAAGAAAGACATAACAGAATGGAGATTCCAGAGGACCACAAAGCTGTTCCTAGGAGCAGTTCTGCTGGGAAATTTCAATTCATTCAATCAGTATAGCTATTTACACAAGAACAACAGCTTATAAACATCATGTTGCTTCCGTACTAGCTACTAACTACTAGCTACTAACTACTTTAGCTACTTAACAGGCATTTTTATCAATCGGTTATAGGCTGCAACTGTATAAAGGTTTTCCTTACAGCTAAAGAAGTTTGTCTATAAGGTTGTAACTTAAGATACATCAAATCACCAACTTGAAAGGTCCTTTCTGATCTGTGTTTATCAGCAAAATGCTTCATACAGTTTTGAGAAATTTACAATTACTCTTTGAGGAATTTGTAAAGGACAAGCCTATTTTTGAGGAAGGTATAGACAGATGCCGAGGTATATTATGAGGATGGTCTATTGGCAATTGTGGCTGTCACAACATTGGTTCTTAAACCAAAAATAATCGTAAATGACAATCTATAACCGGAATTGGGAGGCTGTACAAAACTTCCGTCACGTCACCTTACAAGGCCCGAATAATTAGAGATTATTTCATCTTAATTAAGCAATTTATCAATATATTACTTTATTACATCTCAAGGCTCAAATGAGACCGACGAAATTCCTAAATTCCCAAACTCAGCACACCGGATGTGACCCTGAAATCATATGTCAACAATCATATCACAGGATCCAAAATGTTACACCCAAAAGTGGCTCCAAACACCAACTATACCATGACACCGATACATGCGTAAGGAGATATATCTATACGAAATCAGAGTAAACAAATAACCATACAAGATAACCAAAATCCAACTACATCGCCAATGAAAACATCGCAAACTTTTATATAATACAAACCATTAACCGAAATAAGTTTAAGCATCCTAAAGCTATTGTTTCGAGGCAAAATTACAACATCAAAGCCATCCTAATTTCTAATTCTAAGACCGTGAACAGCTCCACCATTGATCCTAATTAGCAAGTGGTTTCGAGCTGCCAATCTGAAGGGGTTAATGAAGAAAATAAAAGTAATAGTGAGCCAATTGTTCAACAAGATATAAACTTTCCGTACTCAAATATACAATTTACTTTTAAACATGTTGGAAAGAACAATAAATTAAGATTTAGATGCAAATCCATGAATTTTCATAACATACGTGCATAGCTTTCAAATTCTTTTTTCCGGTTCTTAATCCGAAATGCACTATAAAAATCATGCTCAAATATACTAATTATTATGGATCAAGGGCCAATAGAACCTTACTGACAAATAAGCGAATAATCAAAACTTGAATTATATTTATTTCATATAACCAAAAGCCTTACGCTACTATTCAAAACCTGTAAGTGGGCCGTCATACATGTAACCCTGTAGACGAGACCAAATGCCGCTTTCAAACCCTATAGGTTTGAATATCGATTACCACTACAATATACTAAAATATGTCATAATATATCACTACTGATTTCTTACAATAGTCCATGTATAATTAAGGAAAAACTCTACATAAATATAAATAGTCTTTTATATTTTTTCATTCTGGAAAAAATATTCTTTTATAAATTATAGAGTTCTCTTTCAAATTATTCCAAATACTTGTTGTACAATGACTTAAGTTTCTGCAGAAATTTGAACATGCTTATTTAATAACATGAAATGCTACATTATGAGATTTTCAAATTTGTGAAATTGTTTACAACAAGAATTGCATAAAAAATAGCTATGTTTTGTGATTTCAACATTTCGTTTTCATTAACAAACATGCAAGAACAATTCATAGTAATTCTAAGACATGCAATGCATAAACTTAAAGATTTTGAACATGTTGGATATTATGTACAAACATCAAACGTATAAGATCGTTAAATCAAAATTTCAAAACATATATGAATGAAAATTACAAAAATCGGCCGAATAATATAATGTGTATAGGTTTAGATATGAGTTTTATACAATATTGTAGAAAAATACGAGGGATAATGCATGCATGTGGTGAATAAGTATCTTAGGAATGAAAATACAACATGCATGAGCATTTAGAATAATAAATACTCAAAGCGGTGGAAAGAAATAAGAAACAAAGGAAAGACGCTTGGGATACACTTGTCTTGACTTCCAATTTACCAAAATCTTCCTTGAGTTCACCTCAAATGACCTCTTATCTTTCCCCTCTCTTTCTCTCTCTTCTCCTCTTATCCTTATCTCTATGCTCTCAAAATCTGGTAGAAAATGACCCAAAATCAATCGAACGTGACTTTTATAAAAGACTGATACACATACGCTTATCAGGCGCACATCAAGTGTCACAGCAAAACACTATGGTGCATGAGCATCATCTCAGGGGCGTATCAGGCATTGACAATCTGCCAAAAGTCGAGAGTCCCTCTAGCATGCATCGGGCATAAATATTCAACCAAAAGTGCGCTCGAGCTCAGATCAGGCGTCCTTCAAGTGCGACTTCTCTACCTAAGACACACAAGTATGCGAGTTGGGCCGGTCAAACATCACTCAATCCAATATGACCCAATCCAAAGCTGACTTTGACCCAATTTCCTTATTTCACCTCAAAACTTCCTCTCTTTAACTTATTTAAAAATAACCAAATTTAATATTTTAAAATTCGTGCCCTACAACCTCATTAGTAAATCTTTAATCATAATAATTTTAATTAGTCTTAAATAATCGGTCATATCCACTTTAACTTGACTTCTAAACCAATACTTTCCCATCACACATAAATGATTTATCATATGTCATCATAATTACAATACAGAAATCTAAAGTAAGGTACTAGCCCTTAGCCGTGCTATAATAATCATGCATACTCAAAATTGTATACTAAAAACTTAAATTGTTTTCCTACGCAATAACAATAATAAAATATAACATAAAATATTCTAGTTTTCATCATTCATCCCCAAGGAACATCCACTAGTCTAATAACTCTGAAAAGACCAAGCCTACTAATCTAAAATGGGTGATAATACAATGTGAGTTGAATACTCAACAAGTAAATAAATGATGATTCAATAAAGATGGGCATGATAAATATGGGTAAGAAATCGTGAATACATAACAAATAATAAATAAACATATAAATGAACCAATGGTCAAGATATCCTCCCATCAAAGTATAATTCCTTAAGATTTGTTTACACTCTAATCCAATAAACTAAGGTTATACTTTATTATGTAAACTCACGGGTGGGTCGTCTATAAAACACCCCATAGACCAGGTTGTGCCCACTATTCTTTAGCATCCATGGATGGACCCCACATGACCTCATCTTAATATATCGTGACATGTCATAATATATATATGTTCGATCAATTCCTCAAAATGGTTCATTTCAAATATAATATGAGAAAATCTTTACAAAACATGAACATTTCCAGAATTGGAAACTCAAAGGCATAACTTATTATAGAAATTCAACGCGATTCTTGTAAAAAATAATAACATTAAAAAAGGCATTAATCTTCAAACTTGAGAAGTTTCAAAGTTTATCAAATAATTTCAGAAATTTTCATGAGAATAGGCAATATATTTTAAAAACCTGAGAAAATTTATGATAAAAAAAAAAAATACATACAAGCCAAACATCAAAGGGAACACAAATGAGTACTTGTATGTAACTAGGAAGCATGAAATATCAGATTTTAGGCAAATATAAGGAAGAAACTCAGAAATGTCAGTAAAAGAATAAAAAATTAGGCTTGGAATTCACTTACCTTAATTTAAAATCAAACAATCCTTGAAATTTAAGCTCTAAAATCCTCTTCCTCTTCTTTCTCTCTCTTCTCTTTGGAAACTCGAAAAATGAGACGAAAAGTAACAGAAATACCTTATATAGTAGACTAGTACTTACGCGTTTATCAGGCGTGGATCAAGCATGATGCCCAAATCATGTCATTAAACGTGGAGCTATTGCCTCAAACATGCTCATACATGATTCAGGTGCACATTAGGCACCGTTCATGCCAGCACTACTACGGTCCAACATTAAATTTCTAATCCGAACCTATGATTAACTTTAATAATTCATCAATTCATTTTAATTCAATAGCATTATATAAATCTTAATATTAGGATCTCACAGTGGTAGTAAATAACCATATAAGGCTTAGAATGGGGGCATTTGGATAGCATTATGGAAGAAAGTATTGTACCACCACTCGGTTTGAGATAGCCAATGATACTAATTCTTAGGTTTCTGGCTTGTAATGCATCTAAAGGTAAGTTTCCAATGTTTGATTGACCCTCTCAATTTGGCTATCATTTTGTGGATGAAAGGTTGTGGAGAGACGGAGTTTTGTTCCTAATTGGTTGAAAATATTTGTTCAAAAAATACTGAAAAAGATTTCACCTCTATCTAAAATGTGGAATCAAGGTCATGTAATTTGACTATATTGTCAACGAAGGGTTGTGCAACTTTGGATGCACTAAATGGATATTTAAGTGTGAGGAAGTGGGCATATTTTGTAAATTTGTCCACAAGCTTGTGAAATAATAGGTACTGGTTGTAAAAGGCCCAGATAAGGTTTTCTATTAGATTTGTTGACCAGAGAAATTTCACAAGAACCTACCAACTACATTACTTGCTTGTGTAAACTTGGCCAGTAGAACAATTGGTGAGCTCTCTTGTATGTAGCCAATATGCCAGAATGGCCTCCCACTGGTGAGTCATATAGAGCTGCCCACAAACGAGCTCTCAAATAAGTTATAAAGCCAATGTATAGCCTGTTGTGGTATTTTAATAAACCAGTTATGAAATGAAATGCTTGATGATTCTCTGGATTGATTAGTAAGGCAACCTGTAAGGACGGGGACATTGAATCACCTTGGAAGCTATTATTGACATCCAAAATCCAATGAGGAACAACTGATGAAATAGCATTCAGATGACAATCTTCAAACTATCTTGACAGTGAGTTTGCCACCACATTCTCCACTTCCCGTTGATACTGAATGATGTAGTGACATGAGCGTATAAGGGGTTCAAGAATCCATTTTCTTTTTGTAAGGACTAGAATCACTTATTTTGGCTTTTGGGCCCCATATTGTAGGGTGAATATCCAGTCCCAAGAGTTTTGAAAGGCTCTTATGATTAATTGCTGATGTGAATTTCCGCGCCAACAAGTGCTTTAAGCTTTCTTGATCTGTTTTGATGATGACAGGCTTATGTTGAAAAAAATGGCTCCACTTGGTGACAGCAAACAAGATGGCTAGAAGTTCTCTTTCATGAACTGGTAAACCTTGACTTCTTGGTCCAAGTGGCTTGCTAATAAACGCAATTGGTCGGCCTCTTTGTTGGAGAACAGCTCCCATATAAGTTTTGGATGCATCTATTTCAATTGTGAAGGTGTCATTGAAATCAGGGAGAGCCAAAACTGGTGCCTAGGTCATTGCCTGGTTGAGAGCCTGGAATGCACCAATGGAACTTTGGAAGCTTGAGCAACTGAGTTAAAGGCCTAGCTATGATGCCATAAGAATGGATAAATCTCATAAAATAAAGTCCAAAGAACCCTCAAACAGCTTTGGTAGACTGATTTGGGCATAAATATTCACTTCTTGTTGTCCAAAGGAACATTTGGACATTTTGGTAAAAAGTTTGTGCTGTCTTAATATTGACAAATTTGAGATAAATGCAACAAATGAAGAACCAAATTTAGGCAGTAAATCAATATGTCATCAAAGAAAACTAAAAAAAATTTTTGAAAGGAATCTTGGAAGGCATTCATGAGAACTGAAATGCAGAAGGTGCATTTGTGAGACCAAAAGGCATAACAAGAGATGCCAGAGACCTTAATGAGTTTTAAAGGCTGTCTTATATATGTTTGAAGGGTTCATCCTAATTTAGTAATAGCCCAACCTCAAGTCAAGTTTGGAGAAAAAAATTTCCATGTAATTCATCTAATAAATCTCCTATGATTGTAATAGTGAACGTGTTTTTGATGGTTAAATAATCAATTGCCTATAGTCAATGCAGAAATGCTAAGATCCGTCTTTCTTTTTGACAAGGAGCATAAGTGATGAAAAGGAACTGTTACTTCGTTGTATTATTGCTTTGCTAAGCGTTTCCTTGATTTGTTTTTCAATTTCATCCTTCTGCATGTGGTTAAACATGTAGTGTCCTAGTTTAACATGTGATGATGGAACTAGTGGTATATGGCAGTCATGACATCTTGGTGGTGGTAATTGGTAGAGAATACTAAGACATCACTAAATGAATCAATAATGTATTTAATGGAACGATGGGAAGATAATTGATTGATATTGTCATTGACGGTGAATATCAGTGCTAAAAAACAATCTCCTAATTGAATCTACTTGTGAAGTTTCTTTCTATGAATACATGCCAAGGAAACATTATCAGTGGTCCCATAAAGCTCGATCTGTTTGCCATGGTGGTTGAAAGAAATGGATAATTTGGAGAAATCAAACAGGATGGGGTTATATTAGCTTAATTAATCCACAGCAAAAATCATGTTATAACAACCTAATTGTGGTATTCTGAAGTCAACTTGGAATGGAATCCTTGGATCTTCCAAGTGAACCGGCGATATTGTGCATCACTCACCATTTTATTTCCATCTGCTAATGTCAATTGTAAAAGAGTGGATTGTACCACTTGAGCTTTAGTAACGAAAACAATCTTAGGATCCAAGAAACTATCTGTGCTGCCACTGTAAATGAGAATAAAGATGATCCGATTGTGGCTTGATTCTTTGATTTTGATTGTATCATTTGAAGACTATTAACAGAGCATAAATAGATATTTCAGAGAATTCTTCACTGTCCAGAGGTCATTCCTCACTGTTCTCTGTTTCCATCTCTCTTTGGTCGGTAGAAACAGCATTCTATAGCTCGCTGATACATCGATGGTCTGGTGAAAACTTGTACATGCATTTATAGCAAAGACCTGATGCTCTTTTCTGTTCTAGAGTCATAGCAGATAAATGGCTGGTATCTGGTAGGCATTTGTGTTTTGTTTATGTAATGCAAAAAAATAAGGATATGGGTTGGCCTTGAAGTGAGATTTGTAAGTTGGTTTGGTTTTCTTGTTTAACACTTCAATTGCTTGTTCTTGCAAGGAAGCTAACCGAAAGGCATGAGATAGAGAAGTGGGGTAGAGTAGCTTCACCATGTGTCTTAATTCTTCCTTGAGACCACTTAGAAAGCTAGAAATGAAGTAGGCATCAGAAAGGCCAGGGTTTTGCTATAACATTAAGGCTCTAAATTCTTCAAATTGATCTTGATAGTGTTTCAAGGAGCCTATTTGTTGGACATTATTGAATTGCTCCACAGTATCAAAAAATGATTTGTCACCAAATCTTGCACAAATATCAGCCATAAGTGTTTCCCATGAATTATGGGACATTGTAGTTGTGTAACCTTGGAACCGAATAGCAACCCTTCCTTCAAGTTAGGATGAAGCTATTTTAGTCTTTTGATGGAATGGAATTTGGTAGAAGCTAAACTATGTTTGGCAGATCCAAGATCATATATCACAGCCATCAAAGGTGGGCGAGTCTAGTTTGGGTTGATGAAAACTCTGTTGTGATTTGTTTGCGATGTCACTAATGGGAATTCGGTTGGCAGTCATGGTGTGAGGATTTGGAGATACAGATAGTACCTGGTTTGGTGAGAGTCCATGTGTTATTTGTGGAAAAGGAGTTGTCTTTTGCTACAGCATTTGTCTGATTTCAGACAGAATGCTTCCATCTTGGTGTCTGTCATATTGATCTTGTTTACCATGGTTTTTTGCAACTTAATTTGTAGCTGCTTGAGTTGGTCTTCAACTGCTGATTTCTTGTTTGACATGACTGATGTATGATGATGTATAGATGCAGAATGAAGCGTGGTGTGGAATTGATGAGATGATAGGATGGAAACCGAGAAACTGATACCAATTTGTAGTGAACGAGAGTAATTACTCCTCACTACTAATGGAGACAGTAAAGATTCAAGAAAAGGGAGGTTGAGAAGAAGAAGAAAAGTGGAAGAAACCAAACAAAGGCAAAAACAGAATGGAGATCACAGAGGACCACGAAGCTGTTCCAAGGAGCAGTTCTGATGAGAAACTTCAATTCATTCAATCAGCATAGCTATTTACACAAGAACTACAGCTTATATACATCATGTTGCTTTCATACTAGCTACTAACTACTTTAGCTACTTAGCAGAAGTTGTTATTCAATCAGTTAATAGGCCACAACTATGTAACAAATATTCTACCCAATCACTCCTGTGTTTCGCTGAAGTAGACTATTTCCCTTGCTGATGCCATGTATGTATCCCACCTACTGATTTGTTGTAGTGTTTGTATGACAGATCCTCGAGTTGTTGTCATGGTTTACATGACAAAGACATGCAATTTATAGCTAATAATAATTCACAATATTGATATGAAAAGCGAAGCGTTATCAAAACGACATACGCACAAACTCAAAACTTCTGAACCAATGGCCAAAGAATGACCTCATTAGTAGGGTTCAAAAAGAAAGTTGCTATGTCTATATATCATAAGCATCTAGACAGGGCCATAAACCACTATTATATCCCGTAGGTGGGCCTTCTTGAACCTTTCATAACAAAAAATATATTAGATATGTCACATACCATATCAACTGTCAATTAAATTATAATGGTTCACTTCTTGACAAAATCTCTACAAAATGGGATTTTTCCAGAATTTCAGGAAACAAATCATAGGAATTATTGTAGAGATTAATCGTATCTTGAACAAAATGTGTACATGCATGGGGCTTTATAAATCAATTTCAGGGTATTGAATAACACTTAAGAATTTCAGCATTTGGGGGAAGGTTTGAACATGCATGCACAACAAAACTCAAAAGAGGAGTACAATTTGTCACACGCATAAAGACTTTATTTTCTACCAATTCAGATTTTCAAGAAAAGAAGGAAGAATTCTGAAATTCAGTTGCATGATGAAAGAAGAACACATGGAATACACTCATCCTTGCAAGAGTACACAAGAAATGTTGAGTTTTCCTTCCCAATTGGCCCTTCTTTCATTTTTCCCCTTCTCTCTCTTTTCCCTTCTCTTTCTCTCAGAAAACTCAACTAAAATGGAAACCAAAAGAGGTCCAAACATATAATAGCCCATCCTTAATTATGCTTAAGATTTGCTAATCAAACAAGGTGCACCACATTTTGGCGCCAAAATCTGATAAAAATGGTCATGCATCAGAAAAAAATGGCTGCCATTTGAACTAAACTCAACTGGAGAGACCCAGAAAATCTGATGTTGGTCTATTATTCGAACGCCACTATTTGATCCTCAAATAAATTCTATTGAGCCAAAATAGGTAAAAATGCCAATTTTGTTCTAGCAAAAATTTGAGCCAACATCAAGCAAAAATAATAATTCTCCATCAAGCAAAAATTCAACTCGACATCAAGTGAAAATCTAAAGTGGCTTAAATCAATAAAAACAACCTTCCAATACCTTCCAGGGGTAGCCCAAAAAATAAAGTTACTTCAAATTTTCACCAAACAAGTTAAACTTAATACCCCAAAAGACAATACTTTTAGATGCAAATTACTTAAACACAAATGATACCCATGTTTAGATGCAAATTACCCAAAATTAAGACTCAAGCATCACAAATGCGTTCCAAAGCCCACTACTTTCGTTATGTGCTCCACATAATGGGAGAAATTGCAAAGATAACCTTAAGAAATAAATAATGAGATAAAAGACAGCCACATCCCACTTGATTGTGCATAATGCCAGGCAAGTCAATCTTGGAATGGAGAGAACCAAATACATTCCTTTTAGAACCTTAGTAAGCACATCAACCAACTGATCTTGGGATTTGGCAAAACGTATACATAGTTGCTTTCCATCAATCTTCTTCTAGATGAAGAAACACCTTGAGATGCTTAGTTCTATGATGTTATACCTGATAATGGGTAATGTTTATGGCAGCCTTAATGTTGGTACACTGGCATAGGTCTCTAAAACTTTTAGCAACAAGTAGAGATTAATAAACATGAAACCTAGAATCAAGAAAGAAATTAGTGCAATCTCTTTCACTAGTGATATAAATTTGAATGCCTTGTAAAATTTGAGAGACAAGAGGATGACATGGGGAAGACAGACAGAACTAGATCAACTGTCAAAGTAAAAGTGGAGAAAATCTTATTTGCTTCTGGACACGACTTAGACATGGTTTTGACACTTGCAGTGTAGGCTATCTAGTGAACGAGTCAAAAATAGTAATTTGATTATGGTCAGAGACTATAACTAAGGAAGGATAGACCTACGAAGACTTGGAATGAGTTGGTGAAAAAGGATTTGCAAGCCCTTAACACATAATGACTTGGGATTTATTGATATTGATGAATCATACAACTATCCTTAAGATATTAGCACTATGTGTTTCTCATCATCAAAACTTTAGAATTGTGTTATTGGGACACATAACGTAATATAAATTTGTCAAAATCTATCTTTTACTACTAGGGTTCTTTTTCTTTCTCCTTGCAAGGGACTGTGAAAGGAAAAGTAACTATTCATTCTCAGTCCCCCGTTTCCCCTCTCACCAAACAGACCAAACCTAGGTTTATCATCACCATTATTGGAGATTACCAGAGTTTATCAATATGTACCAGATAAAAAAAGGTATCTTCATTAGCACCAGATAGAAGCATAATTGAAATGTATAATTTTGGCAGCTTGTCCATGACTCAAGCTAATAGAATATGGAATGTCTGTAGCAAATGGAACAACAGTTATTTTCACTGTCTCCTTCCAAAATTTATGGAATCAACCATCTAATGTAGGTATCATGCATCTGCTGCTCTGGGATAGAACTATATCCCACCAAGGCTGACAACAGGGTAAAACTATTGATACATAGACAACAAATTAGCATACTTCAAGTAAATATTCAAAAACATAAAAAAATATTTCAAGAGTGGACCCCATAAGCTCAGAATGTTCCCCCAACAGATATTCTGAAGAAATCAGCAATGTGGACCCCATAAACATAAACATAAAAAACATTTTCACATAAAACAACAGCATTGTAAATATTCAAATATTTCCACCTCCCTTGTAAGAAAAATCTAAGTGGCAGATTCATTTATTTATGCAGCATAGATAACTATTAACTCACCTTCAACTCATTTAGTATTTCAAGAGTGCCCCTCCCAGATGCACATATAAGAAAGACGAATCCAAACTTCTGCCTATACTTGGCATTCCAGTCAGCTAGCTCCTGCAAGAACATCATTAGACTAAAAGCAAATAACAACCATATGTAAGCATGCTCCCTGCGCCCATTATCTGGATTTGTGAATGATTATGATTGTACTCGGGGCACCACGTGGCTAATAAACATACACAGCCAATAAGGACAATTAGGAGTTTTTACTGAACTGTTAGATCACTAAAAGGAAGATTAATCCAACATTGTAGGCATAAGGCTTAGAAATTGGATAAATGAAAAGAAAACAGATACTAAGGCTCACAGCCTGCAGTCCATTTTCTGAATTCACTTGAGTCCACCCCAATAATTAAGTAAAACATGATATCTTCAACTACAATAACATTTGTAATTTTGGGATTGAATAGCACAAACCTGTAAAGTAGTAGCAGTACCAGTAGCAAGGGCAGTTGACTGCTCTCCCTTGCTCCACCTATAAATTGGCTTCTCAACAAATTAATCTCATAGGATGAAGCATCCAAACAGAAGAGGAATAAGAGATGAGCATTTACAAAGATAAAAATAGACAAAAAACCACGGAAACTATGCAACCACGGAATCATGCTCCATAACTCCATATCTTTCCCATAAGAGATTCAATAACAAAACAGGTTTAAACATGCCTTACGTTAAAAGTTCCATAACAAATTTTCTATATTAAGCAAAAGCTTAAACATGTTTGTCAACACAATCAAGGGAAAACAGAAAGTCTAATTCATCCCTTGGTGTCAAAAGTAGCATCCACTTGTGAAATAAGTTCCTTTGGCACTCAAATCTCCAATCACATTCCTCAAACAGAATAATGGTTGAAATGCTCAAATCCAAACAACGTTGGTTCTATTTTGACATTACTTGACTAGCAAATAAGAAAAATTAGAGTCATTCTTATTTCCTTTACCAGAAGTAGCTCAGATGCATCAAAGATATTACAACATGCAATCATAAAAGAAACTAGCAATTTTCAGATTGCATGATAAGCATATAAGCAAAGTTGTAGTAAATCATAAGAACATATTTTTAAAAGCCTTTTTTTTTTCAGTATTATAGAGGAACAGCATTGTCATTTGAAGGTAAGATAAGCATAACGTCAATAATTAAATATACTCAAATTCACCCCCAACCCAAGCAATTACACGGCATAGATAGAGGATGAGTATGAATTTTACAAGGTCCGTCCTGCATGTCCCAATGCTCTTCAAAATCCAAAAATATTCTACATCAATTAACACAATTCGAGAGTTTTATCCCATGTCCTACAATGACATTGTTGGGTCCCGTGCTAAGGCCCACGAGCAATATCAAGCCCAGCCTAACTGCGCAGGGAACCTACGTGGCACCCAGCTGGCGGAAAACGACGGACGCCCTGCAGTGCATTAATGGGCTGTTGGAAAACAAATAGGAGAGGGGAAAAACCAACCAATGGGAAAGCGGCCAGCGCTGCAACAACGGCTCAGGCGGCCGCCCGTAGGCATCCAGCGAATCCCAACTCAAAGAGAGACCAGGCATGGCCGGCAGCGCTCAAGAGCCTGACCGCCACCGCAAAGCGATAGCCGACATGATCGGCGGTCAGCAACAGTGATCAGAGACCAGAGAACCCTAGCAACGGGCATTCTCGCGCCCAGAGTCCACTGGGGAGGAGCATATAAGAGCTTCCTTTCCCCGCAGAGAGGAGGAGTCGAACTCTTCTTCCTCTTCCCAGATCACAAGAGCAAAACCAATCAAACAGAGATAAGACTCAAGTCTCGTGGCCACAAGCGAGCCCGCTTCTCTCATGATCACAATCCCCAAGTCCATTCAGGCAGCGGGAAATTAGCCACCAACTGCGGTACATTAAGGAAGCCATGCCTTTTGCAACCTGTTCATTGCATCTCCCACACTGAAACATACGCATCAATCACGTTTCATCAGCATTCATCCGCGTACCGCCCAGCGCGTGCGCCATTTCCGTTTATTGTGGGAATTCGCTGACTTGAGCGTCGGAGTGGCCGTGGTGAAAGAAATCCCGCCGGACCTCTGACCTCTCGTTTGTTGTTTGTGTTGTGTAGGTCTAGGTTAGGAGATACGGAGACCGGACCCTCATCCTGACGCCACCACGTGATCGGGAACCCGAAGGCTCTCTAATCCGTACAGCAACCGCGGACCCGGGACGCAACATTGGCGCCGTTTGTGGGAAACTGACGAGAAGCCTAGTATCTCTTTCCCACCTCCCTTTCGAAACAAAGAGAATGGTGAACACTAGAGCGCAAGCTAGCGCTTCAGCCATGAACGTCGTCACTCACAACGAGGCCCCCCCCCGTCGGGAGCCACGAAGACGCCCGTCCAAAGCTTGACGTCCACCGCTTGGCCGCGGACGTGGGCGACATAAAGCTAGTACTCCAAGCCCTGTGCGATTGAACGGGAACTCTTTAGCCGGGGGCTGCCCCTCCAGCATCCCAAGCGTCCTCCTCCAGGAGAGTGAGGCGTCGCGCGGCGGCCCTCAAGAGAGGATCCAACCAACCCGACGATGCCGCGGCCCGGGCAATCCCCAATAGAATCGACCCTCAAGAAGCTGAAAGCCATCCCGACCGCAGCGATCGGGGGGACAGCCCTGAGCGGGTAACCCCCGCAACTCGCGCAGCTGCGGGAGACCGACCGTGGCGGGCTCCAATAGCGAGCGACCTCCTCAAGCAGAGAGCCGACACCACCGACAAGCTCAACCGCATCTTCAGGACCACACGGAGCTCCGCGATGTCATGAACGCGCGGAGAGGCGCTACCAACCCGTCGATGGAGGAGAAAGTCAAGGTGTTGTGGGACATCCTGCACAGGGAAAGGCCCACGCGATCCTCCGCCGACCTTCGGAGGTCGCCCATCGCCATGGATCTGCGGACCTAGCCGTTACCAAATAAGTTCAAGATGCCCGTCCTGGAGGGGTACGACGAAAGCAAGGATCCAATGGACCACCTCAACTACTTCCGTACCCATTTGTCCCTACAGGGAGTGAGCGAGGCCCTGATGTGCCAGTGCTTTCCCGTCACCCTTAGGGGGGATGCGTTGCTCTGGTTCTATGGTCTCCCTCCGAATTCCATACGCTCGTTCGACAAGCTAGCTGACAGTTTCCTGAGCCAGTTTGCCTCTAGCCGAAGAGAGGAAAGGCAACCGTGGCATTTGGTCCGACTCCGCTAGAAATTAGACGAAAGCCTGAAGCGGTTCCTCAACCATTTCGTTACCAAGGCACGACGAATCCCCTAGATCTCTGACGAGCTGAAACTCAATGCCTTCGTCGCCACGCTAGCAGCGGGGGATTTCTTTAAGCACCTGTCGCACCTGCGCCTTCAAATCTTTCGGGAGGCCAAGGCCATCGCCAGGGCGTACATCACGGCCGAAGAGGCCAACTTCCAGCAACAAGATCTCCACCGCAGCTGCCAGGGAAGCCGGGCAAAGGGAGACGAAGCCGACTTCCAGTAACAAGCGAGCAATGATAGGGGATAGGAGTGATGTCATTAGCTTTAGTAGAGATGATATGGCTCATGTAACCTTCCCCCATACCGATCCCCTCGTTGTATCCACCATCGTTTCGGATGGTAAGGTTGATTACCAACTGAAACGAGTTTTCATTGATAATGGAAGTTCGCAGAATTTACTGTATCTCAGCGCTTTCTTTAAACTAGGATTGAGACGAAGTCAGATGAAGGCCGCCGGCGGACCCTTGTACAGCCTGGACAATGAACCGGTTCCCGTACAAGGGAAAGTTCGGCTGGAGGTCACTAAGGGAACCCACCTGCACTCTATGACGCGGGAGCTGGCGTTTCTCGTCGTCGACTTACCATCTGTCTACAACGCCATATTGAGCAGACCTTTCCTCACGACCTTTGGAGCCGTGACGTCGGTCCCTCACCTAAAGGTGAAGTTCCCCACCCCGTGGGGTGTGGGAGAAGTGCTCGGAGACCAGGAGATGGGACGAACGTGCTACCTGTCCCAGATCAGTCCCGCGGCACCATGTTGCCTGGACGAAGATCTTGACCTCCACGACGAAACCCTGCTGCAGCAGGCCCAATTGGGAGAGGCTACCGAAGCGGTCCCTTTAAATCTTTCCGAGCCGGAGAGGTGCGTCCACGTGGGCAGATCCCTCCCGCACACGGAACGCGACCGGCTAATTACCTTCCTTAGGGCCAACTCCGACGTGTTCGCTTGGGTTCCCGCTGACATGCCTGGGATACCGGCCGAAATGATCGTCCACAAGTTGGGCCTTGACTTGAGCCGAAAGCCCGTTCGGTAGAAGTGCAGGAACCACTCTGTCGAGAAGTTGGTCGCTATAAAAGAAGAGGTAAGGAGACTCCTGGACGCAGAGTTCATCCGAGAGGTCCAGTATCCGGAGTAGTTATCCAACGTCGTGCTAATGAAGAAGAACGGCAAGTGGCGAATGTGTGTCGACTTCACCGACGTAAATAAGGCTTGCCCCAAAGACAGTTTCCCTCTCCCCAAGATTGATAAACACGTGGACTCCACGTCCGGACAAGAACTTTTGAGCTTCATGGATGCATATTCCGGTTACAACCAGATTCAGATGCACCCTGAGGACGAGGAGCACACCTCCTTTATGACGGACCAAGGAACGTACTGCTACAAGGTGATGCCCTTTGGCTTCAAAAATGCTGGCGCGACCTATCAGCGCCTGGTAAACAAGATGTTCGAGGCCCAGATTGGAAGGAACATGGAAGTGTATGTTGACGATATGCTCGTAAAGAGCAAGGTCGCCCGCGACTACATCAGTGACCTGGAGGAGACATTTCAGGTCCTCCGGCGGCACGAGATGAAGCTCAATCCCGCTAAGTGCGCCTTCGGAGTGACCTTAGGGAAGTTTCTGGGCTTCATTGTGTCCCAGCGCGGCATTGAAACCAACCCAAAGAAGATCAAAGCCATCCTTGACTTGAGTCCCCTGCGGACGATAAAAGAAGTGCAGAAGCTCATCGGACGGGTAGCGGCCCTTTCCCGGTTCCTCACCAAGTCAGCTAAGAAATACCTGTCTTTCTTCAAGGCGCTAAGAGGCACTAAATCGCTAGGGTTTAGGTGGACCGAGGAATGCGACGAAGCTTTCAATGGGTTGAAGGTGTACCTCGCCAGCCCGCCGCGCGAGGGCGAGGACCTTTATCTCTACTTGGCAATGTCAGCAGTGGCCCTCAGATCCGTGCTAGTCGGGGAGCACGAGGGAGTATAGTAGCCAATGTACCACGTAAGCCGGGTGCTGACAGATGTGGAGGCCCGCTATCCGCACGCCGAGAAGATGGCACTCGCCCTCATCTACTCGGCGCGGAAGCTACGACCCTACTTCCAGTTGCACCGGATCGTCGTACTGACAGATCAGCCGCTGAAGTCGATCCTGCAGAAACCGGAAACGTCCGGACGGTTAGTCAGGTGGGCCGTCAAACTAGGGGAGTTCGACTTGGAGTTCCGGCCCCGACCAGCCGTGAAGGGGCAGGCCCTGGCCGATTTCATTGTTGAAGCAACCACCCCAGCTCCGGAAGATGTCGACAACCCTGGAAACATGGAAGACCACGGCCCTCCAGTGTGGACCCTGAACGTGGATGGGTCGTCCACTCAGGCAGGCAGCGGAGCTAGAGTTGTGCTAAAGACGCCGGAGGGCACGGAGATTACGTACTTTGTCGCGCTGGCCTTCCTGTCTACCAACAACGTGGCAGAGTACGGGGCCCTCCTCGCCAGCCTGCGCCTAGCTAGGGAATGTTCCTCAAAGTCATTGGTCGTGCACAGCGACTCCGATCTTGTGGTAAACCAGATATAGGAGAACTTTGACGCGTCAAACCCACAACTTGTGAGGTACTTGGCGAAAGCGAAAACCCTGATCCTTGAAGTTGACCGATTCGTGATCAAGCACATCCCCAGGTCCGACAACGAGAGGGTTGACCGACTGGCCCGAGATGTAGCCACCGGATCCCTGGAACAGTACGCCAAGGAACCAGGGGAAGTCCTAGTTGTGCCTAGTATTAACACTGCGGACCAAGAAATACTGCGGGTCGACGCTGGAGGCAATTGGATGACGCCGTACGTGAAGTACCTGACCGAGGGGGCCCTCCCTGATGATGCCAATGAGGCCAAGCGGATCAAGAAGACAGCAGGTTAGTACACGCTCCTCAGCGGAAGGCTATATAGGATGGGATACTCCACTCCTCTTCTGAAATGCCTTACTCCAAAAGAAGCCGAGTACGCCCTGAGCGAGATACACCTGGGATTATGCGGCTCGCACATTGAGGGCAAGAACCTCACGTTCAAGGTCATGCGGCAAGGGTTCTATTGGCCGACTATGAAGCGGGATGCTATGGAATTCGTCAGAAAGTGAGAGAGTTGCCAAGTCCACGGCCCCATGATGCATCAGCCACACACGGAGTTGCACTGCCTCCAGTCCTCGTGGCTATTCATGCAATGGGGACTCAATATCCTCGGACCGTTACCATTGGCTTCCGGGCAGAGGAAATTCCTGATCGTTGGTATTGATTATTCCATCAAGTGGGTAGAAGCTGCCCCTCTGGCCAAGATCACTGAGCACAACGTGACTGAATTCCTCCGTCAGAGTATCGTTTGCCGCTTCAAGATTCCGGAGGTCGTAGTGACCGACAATGAGACCTAATTCACTGGCAAGCGATTCACAAAGTACTGCCACGATCTCCGCATCAAGATGATCCACACATTCGTGGCCCATTCCCAGGCCAACGGACAGGTTGAGGTCACCAACCGCACATTGTTACACGGATTGAAGACCAAGCTGGAAGACGCAGGGGGCTCCTGGGTTGAAGAACTGCCGTCCGTACTCTGGTCATATCGAACGACCCCGCGGGACCCGACGAGAGAGACACCCTTCAACCTCTGTTTTGGGCTGAGGCTGTAGTCCCGGTGGAAATGGGGATGCCAAGCCTGCGGGTCGAATGCTTCGACCCAGCCACCAACTCACAGAGGCTCCGGAAAAGCCTAGACCTGCTCTCAAAAGTCCGAAATGCGGCACAACTAGGGATTGTGGCCTATTAGCAGCGCGTCGCGCGGTATTACAACAAGCGGGTGAAGGCGCACCGATTGAAGTTGGAGATCTGGTCCTCTGGAGTGTAGAGACGGCAGGAAAGACCGCGAACATGAATAAGCTCTCCCCCGGATGGGAGGGTCCATTCCTTGTCTCCGCAATCATTCGGAGCGGAGCGTACAAGCTGCGCGCCCAGAACGACAAACTGGTCCCCCGGACCTGGAACGCCGCCAACTTAAGGAAGTATTACCAATAACGCCACGTCAGCCCAGGTAGGACACGCATGCACACCATGTTGAATGCTTGTACATGCGTTATGTTTTTTGTTAATAAAATTACTTTTCCTGTTATTCTGCATCTTCATTTATATGAAATGTTAATATGCATGGCATTCTTAAATCGAAACAACCTAGACTGTCCCTAAGTCGGCAGGACTATTGTTCGTTCGTAAAGCAAACCCTTGGCTATGCACCAAGCGACCATCAAGCGGCCATAAAAAACCTCACCCGCACGACAGGCAAGTCCGAAAGGGCACACATCTACCATGGCTCTGCGCCAGTCGACCCAGGAGGTCAAAATATTATCCTAGGAGCTTTGGAAGCTTCCCAATTCTCGGCCAACAAAAATCTTAAGGGGCAAGTATCGCAAGCGTGCGGCAACCTTCTCACGCAGAAGAAAGCACCCTCAGTCTACAATGGTCGAGGGCTAGGACCTTAAACACGGTGATTACGACGCCTTGAGCAGGGGCCACACACCTCCCGCAAACACCACGAGACTAAGGCCTAGACCCGAACCCGGTGGCCGTGGCCTGAAAACCCGGCCGTCCCTTGTTGTGGTTCCATGGGACTTGCGACAACATCCGCTTTACCGGATCGAGCTTCCTATCAACCGCGTGAGATGCGGCGACATCCTCTGACGAAGGACGAGCACAGCGCAGGAAGGCGCCTGATTAGGGTCTTGGCGACAGTAGCTCTGCGAGCTTAGCATTCAAATGTGGGGAATGACCCCACAGATCACATTAAACAAGAGGTGCAGACAACATATTGCATCGGAGGAGAACGAATACGAAAGAGAAGGAAATCACCCTTTATTCATTTGCCAAAAACAAGTGAAATACAGAGGCAAAAAATAATAACAAGGGGCGACTAAGCAACCTATACAGAGAAAGACTACTTTGGAGGACAATACGAACTGGCTTCCTCGAGGAAGTTCCTCAGGCGGGATGCGTCCCTGATCCCGGTGTTTCCAAGATGAAAAACTCCTTCCGGTACATCAGGAGCCACCATGGAAGCGACCCTACGACATAAGTGAATACCGTCCCAATATCGAGTCTCTAGCATGCGCTCTGCCTCCGACGGGGTGATCTGGCCAACCATATCCCTGGACAAGCGTGCGTGGTCGTCCTCCAGAGCGATGAGTGAGGCTTCCAGGCGCCCCACTTTCAGCTGCAAGCGCCTGACCTCCTCTCGCGCCCGTTCGCTGTCCCCTCGAAGAGAGGCGACCTGGGCTCTTGTGTGATGAATGGCTTGCAGCCCGCGATGGAAGCCCCCGTGGAGGAGGTCGACCAGCCCGTCGAAGGGGTCGACATCCCCAGAAATCTGCAGAAAAAGAGGAAGACATCAGAGGAATCCCTGAAACATGCGGCAGCAGGGAAGTGCCAGATCGAAGCGACCATACCTGAGTAGGAGCGGCGCTCGAGAGGTGCAGAACCACCCGACTGAGGCCCTCCCAGGGGCTCCTCTTGTTCGACCGCCGGGGCCAAGCTAGCCAGAAGGGTGGCAGACGTAGGAGCGCTCGGGGGCTCCAACCCCGAAGACGTCCCGACTGCCTCCGCTCCAACTCCTGACGGAATGGCGACCAGTACGACTTCGGCCTCTAATGCTGCAGGGATGTCTTCGAGGATCCCGCCCTCAGAAATGGGCTCCACAAAAATAATAGTTGGCTCCAAAGATTCCCCTGACTCCGATGTTGGCGCGGGCGCTGCTGAGCGTGACCCCTCAGGGTCATCTAGGTCCAAGACGCCGCCCGCCATTTTCGGAGCTACGTCCGCGAATACATCGGCGATGGAATGCGCGGAAGGCCCCCTAGCGGGTTGAGGCTCCGCCCCGTAGACTTCGAACACGGCTAGCCCCGAGGCCGGAGTCAGCGGTGGTCCTGCGGCCTCCCCCTGGTGCCCAGCGCTCGTAGCCGCCTTCAGGACCGGGCCCCGAGTCTCAATAGCAGAACTAACAGTTTGCCTCTGGGACCTCCGTGTCGAAGTCCCTTCGGCTTCCCTCAACCTCTTCAGGGGAGCCTCAACCTCCGCTTCATCTGACGACGATTCCAGCAACGAGCAACTTTCCTCCTCGTCTCCTCCGGACGATCGGGGAGCCACAACTCCTCCAGGCTCTCTCTTGCTAGGACCGGTGGCCCTCCGGCCCGACGGAGGCCCCCACTTGGCGGCCTCAAATGTGATGGACGTCAAAAAGTAACCCTGGACGGAGAATTTTGCCACCTGGGACTGGATGGCGGTAGCCAACTCCGCCGCCTCCACAGCATCCTCCGCCGGCGGCTTCTCAAGGAAGAACCCTGAAATTGGGCCCCACACGCGTGGAAGCTCAGAATCAGAGGGCTCTTGCAGGAAAAAGTATCGATCTTTCCAACCCTTGACCGAATCCGGATTGGTCCCTCGCAAATGGAAGCCTGTCTTGGGCGACATCGACACCCAGTCCTCCGACTCAGTAAAGCGAAAAATCAGTCTGGCGGCCTTGGCGTCGAAAGAGCCGCCATGAAGGCGAGCGAAGATGCACAGGGACACCAGATAGCGCAAAGCGTTGGAATGGAGCCTCGCTACCAGAACTCCCAACGCCTCACCAGCGCGTACAGTGTGCACAGCATGGGATAACGAAGCTCCCCTCTCAGATGGTGCTCGTAGACCGTGACGTAACCCCCTAGGGGGGCGCTGGCTTTATCTGTGGAACCAGGAGTGCGATAGCCCCAATCGCGGGGATGTTGTAATCAACCATGAGGGCGGCGATGGTGCTTGCCGTCAAGACGGACTTCGTATTGTGAACACCCTGGCGACTCGCCCTAGGAGCCTGAGAAGAAGAACTCTATCTCTTCTTTGCCATATCTCTCTCACGATACGGGTCGGGAACAGGAAAAATCTTAGCACGAGGAGAAGCCGTGCAAGTTAGTTTAAATAGACAACGAAAGGCCAGTAGGCGGGAAACCTAAGCAACGCCCACCACGAGTGACTGGGACACGTGCCAGCTCCGTAGCGCATTGCGGGGCCCGAAGTCACCCGCAATCATGGCCATGCACCAGTTTGATGAGCCCGTCGCCTTAGCCGCCTGATGGAAGTCCATGCTGGTACCTTCGCATTAAATGCACGCTTACGATAGTGAAGCCCACTACAAGGGCGCACGGGTATATAAAAAGAAAAACGAAAATCCAGAAACGCAGACTACGGAAGATGAAGCAATATGACAAAACGGCGAGTTTTATTACAACGAGCAGGGCTATTGAGTACGGGAGGCACCCGCAGGAATCAAGCAAGGCCCACGACAGTGGCTTCGGAATGACCCCCTCTTGGTACACTGGCGCTCGAAGCCCTGGGAACGTGAGAGCCAGACTTCAACTCGCTGGAAGAACGCTCCGGTTCATATGATGACTCCTCCATCGAAGTTATGGCGAGAACACACGTAGGAAGAACGAACGGCTATCGAGTACGCAAGCGTAGGAAAGTGCAAAGTTACAAAGTGGAGTGGCGCGTTTAAATAGGCGAGATTTTCTCCTGAAAACGGCTGCGCTATGAAGACAAAGGGCGCCAGAGCTTAGCCAACGGGCGCCCTCCACGTGGAAAGTCCCTGAGGCCTCGCGCGTTTCCGAGACAGGTCATTATGGCGCAGCGCCTCCTGACCTCATGAGCACTTAATACGCCAGACAAGCCAAGGGACATGACCGCCAACAGTGGCCTCTCCGTCCCCACACGACGGGACGCAGATCGCCGGAAGAAAGCACTCAACAAAGAAAAAAAAAAAAAAAGGCATGCACAGAGAGAAGGGAAAAATGAAGGCAAAAGGGCTACTTCTTTCATTAATCAATGCTTTCTTACAAAGTACAAAATCTACAGTGACAAAAAGTACGAGAAAGACGATGGTGCGAAGCCCAGGCGCCCCAGTGACTGCCCCGGACAAGCTTGGAGAACGTGATCTACATGAGATCACCACGGCCAGGAGCCGCTGGTAGCCCAACAAGTGAGCGGAGGCGGTCACGAGAGGCTCCTCCCCGAAGTGGAGGCGGCCACAGCGCGATCCACCGGGGCAGGATCCGCACCAATACCAGAGCCCTCAGGGGAAGTAAAGGGAATAACCTTGCCATTTTCCTCACCGGGGCTCCAGCCTCTCCCCCCTCCACGGTCCGCGGTTGAGCTCAGTGAGGTGGAGACCATGAGCGACGCCCTCCGCCGGCGGAGAGTATCCCCGCGAAGGTTATGCCACAGTCCCACCACACTCAGGACAAGCCACACCACGGAGGGAGGACACATGACGACAACAGAGTGGCCGAACCACCCTCGTTAGCATGAGGAGCGGACCACGACACAGGAGTTAGAGCGGTCTTCATCAAGGACTTTGGGCATCTGGCTAATCCATCCAACTCCTTCTCGGACCCCCGCTAAGGGCGGGGCGAGCCAGAATTTCCTCATCGCTCCTGCAAAGGCAGCCAATGGATGTGCTGCACTCGCTAAGGAGCCCTCCTATTTATAGGCAAGATGGGGAGCCATTCTCTTGCCCTGTGTGGCACGTTTCCTGGCAGACGTCTTTCACGGAATAGGAAATTCCCTGAATCGGACCAGCCCTGAGCGCGCGAATCCTGCCAATCAGAGCAATGAATCACGGCAGTGTCAGAAAAACCTGCACAGTCTCCTGGGGAAGGCGCGAGTCCAGAAAACGACGAACGATGTCGCGTCACAAGGAAGGTTGTAGGGCCGCAAAATGGACCCAAGGGACATGCCAGGCCCGACCACTGGCCGGCCCAGGCATGGGGAGCTAGTGTTGGGTCCCGTGCTAAGGCCCACGAGTAATATCAAGCCCAACCCAACTGCGCAGGGAACCTACGTGGCGCCCAACTGGCGGAAAACGACGGACGCCCTAAAGCGCATTAATGGGTTACCGGAAAATAAACAGGAGAGAGGAAAAACCAGACAATGGGGAAGCGGCCAGCGCTACGACAACGGCTCGGGCGAAGCCAATCCCAGCTCAAAGGCAGACCAGGCGTGGCCGGCAGCGCTCAGGAGCCTGACCGCCACTGCAAAGCGACAGCCGACATGACCGGCGGTCAATAACAGTGGCCAGAGGCCAGGGAACCCTAGCAACGGACATTCTCGAGCCCAGAGTCCACTGGGGAGGAGCATATATGAGCTCCCTTTCCCCGCAGAGAGGGGGAGGCAAACTCTTCTTCCTCTCCCCAGATCACAAGAGAGAAAGCAATCATACAGAGATAAGACTCAAGTCTCGTGGCCACAAGTGAGCCCGCTTCTCTCACGATCACAATCCCCAAGTCCGTTCAGGTAGCGGAAAGTTAGCCACCCACTGCAGTGCATTAAGGAAGTCAGTCCTTCCGCAACCTGCTCATTGTATCTCCCACACTGAAACATACGCATCAATCACGTTTTATCAGCATTCATCCGCGTACCGCCCAGCGCGTGTGCCATTTCTGTTTATTGCGGGAATTTACTGACTTGAGCGTCGGAGTGACCGTGGTGGGAGAAATCCCGCCGGACCTCTGACCTCTCGTTTGTTGTTTGTGTTGTGCAGGTCCCGGTTAGGAGATAGGGAGATCAGACTCTCATCCTGACGCCACCACGTGATCGGGAACCCAGAGGCTCTCTAATCCGTGCAGCAACAGCGAACTCGGGACGCAACAGACATAATGCCTGAAAATATTAGCAAATGGCAGCTAGAGCCAAACTTATATCCGAGAGAAACATAACAAAAATTAAAAGATCAGGCCCAATCGCAAAACACAAATTCCTAACAAATTCAATGTAAGAAATGAATTGCATCAAACTCGAAGTAGAACAACTACCAAAAACTAAAAAGTCAATTTTCCGCTTTCTCTAACGCATCTGATCAAACTTATAAAAATAACAGAGAGCAGAATATCACTAAACTGGGCGCTCATATCTTTCGGATGCGCTGACGATGGGGTTTGACCGATCTGAGGATGAGCAGAAAATGCTTCAATCCAACCAGCGACATCGACCTACAAAATTAACCATAGAAAACCGAATCAGAGACGATTGACACAGAAACAAATTACAAAACGCCAGAGAGAGAAGGGGGGAGAAGAGAGAGAGAGAGGAGATACCTTGTTGAACCAGATGTCTCTAGCAGCGTGTACAGCTTCGTCCAAATTAGTAAATGGGGACATCGACGCCATTTCATTCGCGAATTTGGTGCTGCCGCAACATGCTCGAAAATCGTTATACCCGAACCTAATTGATTCCATGCTGCAAGCAACACTACACCTGCTCTCACTCTCACTCTCCGTATGGTGGAGACGTGATGCTCCAATGTCTCCTTCCGTCTCATCCAAGTCATCCTTTCTTCCGATTTAATCAAAAACAAATTATTGACTCCCGTTAGACGGAGATATACATTCCACCCTTTTTCAATATTAAAATTTCAGTTTTTGATAAAATAAATTTCAATTAAATCATTCTAAAACCATCAATTTTAATTAATTGCTACATTTTAAAAGTAATTAAATTAT